>JAQZBX010001338.1:0-27477 GCA_029593785.1 Cabassous unicinctus
CCTGAAGAGAACATATGTTTAATGGGGAGAAGGAGGGGGAGGAACTAGAGAAGTAAAACATGGCCAATTTACAATCATTTAAGGCCAGGTCTTAGTTTCCCAGCTGCTAGAACAAATATACAATGGGTTGGCTTAAACAATGGGAATGTATTGGCTCATGGTTTTGAGGCTAGAAGAAATCCAATTAAGGTGTCAGCAAGGCAATTATTTCTCCCAAAATTCTCTGGCATTCTGGGCTTGGCTGATGACCATCCTTGTTTTTTGGCTTTCTGTTACATGGCAATGCACATGGTAATGTCCTCTCCTTTCCCCTCTGGGTTCCATTGACTTCTGGCTTTTTCCTGTGACTTTCTCTTTCTATGTCTTCATTTCAGTTTGTTTGTAAAGGACACTCTAGTAATTCAGATTAAAGACCAAACCAATTTGGTTAGGCCATGCCTTACCTGAAGTAACTTCTTCAAGAGATCCTATGTACAATGGGTCCATACCCACTAGAATGAGAACCAAGAACTAGAACATGTCCAAACTGGAGTACACAACTCAATACACCACAGGCCATACAGAACTTGTGTTTTATGTTGTTGATTGGTGGTATTTACTTTTTGTGGGTCAGGAATAATTTTCATAATCTGAGACCCTCTTCCCAGAATTGTATGTAAATATATCCACAGTTTGTCATTCATTTTCATGGGGTTTCATTGGCACCCAAAACCCATTCAGTATCCAAGAATTTGAGTTCCTGCTTAGTCAATAGAAACCCAAAAGAGATTTTTAATCCATGGAGTAAATTATTACATTTTTTCTTAGGAACACTTCTCTGGTTGCAATATAAAAAAGGATGGAAGATGAATGAAGGGAAGAGAAGTTGACAGGGAGAAAAGTGAGGAGGGGCTACTGCAATGGACTAGATTAGAGATAATAGGCTTAGGCAAATTGGGCAAATGTCTTCATCTATCCTTCCAAAGTAACTTGTGTTTAACTTGGCACACATCGTTAATAGTTATGATATATGTCTCCTTAATTAAAATTCAAGCTCCTCCCGTCAATTAGAAGATTATCTTTACGGAATTTTAAAATTAGATGTGTCCTTTAGCAATAAAGGATAAGAAGAATCAGATTTGAGGAACATTTCTGTCATTGGAGCAATAGAATTTGGCAACTGGCTGAATGTAGGGAATGAAGAAGAAAAATTGGCCAAGGATTAGCCAAGCCAAATTTCTAGTTTGGAGACATAGAATGCAGGATAATGATTAAATTTGGCTAGGGTACATTAATATTGTTTTTTCAAAGGTAGGGTGTGTGCCTGTCCTGGTGGAAATACAGAGTATATGTTCAGGAGAAAGGTAGGTACAAGAAAAATAGAATCTATATCATTAAGAAATGTATGGTGGTTGATACAATGCCAGTAGATGAGATCCTGCAGAGGAATTATGCATAAAAAGAAAAGAAGCACTGGTGATATTCTAGAAATTATCTGTATTTAAACAGCAGATGGAAAAGAAGAAGCCAGAAAAGTCTGAAAAAGAGAGGCAAGGAGAGTAGAAAGAAAAACAAGAGACAATGCTGAACAGAAGCTCAGGAAAATGATAATTCCAAGAACTCATGGGAGAGTAGAAAAGGCTGCTGAAAAGTCAAGGGAGATAAAACCTTAATGTCATTCACAATTAGGAGGTATATGTTATTTCATGAGAGTATTTTGACAGGAATAGTGGCCTGATAATAGAATGTTTAAATATTGTTGAGAAATGGAAAAGGAAATTCAGAGCATACACACTTTTTCAATCAAATTTCATTGAAGTAAAGGGTGACATTGAATTGTGTTCTTTTAATAGGATAGTAGGGCCCAGAAATTATGGTTTATAAAGTTTTTTTTTTTCTTTTTGAGGAATTGTTTGGAAAAGTAGAAGAGGCCCTGAAGAGGTTAAATGATGTAAAACATTTCTGGAGGCAGTAGAAGATGGGATTTCAGTGGAGAGCACTTTCCTTGGGAATGAAGGGAAGAAAGATACCTCTACTAGGAAATTTCTACCATGACACTAACATTTAACTACCTATTAAACGTGTGTATTCGTTTATATTCCTGTGTACATCCGTGGCATTTTTGTGATTATTTATATTCAGTTTTCTTGCCCCACATTAGATAATGAGTGTCATGAAAGTAGACAATTCATACTTTACATCTCCTTAAATATTTCTCTCAGGCAAGTAGAATCGACATTCTTCAAGATAGGAATTGGTTAAGATTTTACTGTTGACGTTCATTTGTTTGTTTTAGATATCACACAGACTCTTGTATCTGGATTCATTTCATGTCAGAGTGCTCCCTTTTAGCTAAGAACATAGATTTTTCATGCTATATCCTGTCTGACCAAAGCTCAACAAGAGTAGAATAACCTTTATGTCCATACCTGAAGATTGAAATTTCCCTTTTCTCCTCCTTGATCTGTCTTATTTCTTCAATATTCTAGTTTCTATTTGTTGTCAAAGAGAAAAAACTCAATAAATTAACTTTTACTAATATATTACTGACATAATAATTTAATGAAACACCCTCAGGGAGAAGTGCTTTAGCTTAGGTGATTCTTTGGTGATAGAGTTCCAGGCAATATGGGATAATGGAAATAGCATATGCATTCCTCAAATAACTCACAGAGAAGTTTCAAATCTACTTATACAGTCAGCCTTGAATCCAATCACATTTAAATTTAAATCTTTTTAGTATTGTATTAGGGTATTTTGTATTGGGATATAAATATTTATAATTGTTTTTATGTAAAAAAATGTATAAACAAAAATAAAATCTTACAAATTGGGAATATATATGCAGCAATGCAATGTGTGCAATACATTTTTAATAGCAAAATTCTAAAAAACAATTCAAATGGTTGACTATAGGTGGGAGGTTAAAAAATTACTTTTGTTTGATGAATAATGTAATTCTGTCAAGACGTCAACTTATTTAGTTATTTCCACATGTCTGCCACTATGTGTACTGTAACATCGAGTGAAATATATATATATATATTTTTTTTTAAGATTTATTTATTTATTTATTTATCCCCCCCTTGCTGCTTGTGCTTGCTGTGTCCATTCGCTGTGTGTTTTTTCCGTGTCTGCTTATCTCCCCCTTGCTGTGAGGTCCTGCTGCATCAGCCCACCGCGCCGCGCGGGCCGGCCTGCTCTCACAAGGAGGCCCCGGGAAGCGAATCCGGGGCCTCCCACATGGCAAACGGGGGCTCTATCGATTGAGCCACACCCGCTTCCTGCCGTGAGGTTGCTGCATCAGCCCACCGTGCCGCGCGGGCCGGCCTGCCCTCACAAGGAGGCCCCGGGAAGCGAACCCGGGGCCTCCCATATGGTAAATGGGAGCTCTATCCATTGAGCCACACCCGCTTCCCTGAAATATATTTTTAAAAAAGGACAGAATAAAGAAGGAAATACACTAATATTTTGACTACTTATTTCTATGTTGTAAGTTAGGGTGATTTTTATTTTCTTATTTAACTTTTTCTAGGTTTTCTAAAATGAGTACATATTGTTTTTTTGATCAGAAGAAATGAATTTAAAAGTATTATAACATTTAGGAGTACAGAATAAGGTGGGGACAAAGTAGTAAGATACCAAGGAAATATCTTCTTCGGGTAGTACATGCAAGTCTAAGTTAAATATTAAATGTTTTTAACAGGTTCCTTTTTCTATTCAACTTCATATTAATTCATTCTCTCATCATTTTTGCAACATCATCAAAGGCCTAAATATCAACAGTTAAGCCTGCCCAGTTCCAGAACTGCTTGACCCTCTGTGTATAGATTTCTGGGGAAAAAAGGAAGAAAAAAGAAAAAAAGGATGCAAGGAAGCACCAGGAACAAGTTTTCCCAGTATATATAGCTATTATGTATGCTGATCAAAATTCTTTGCCCTCTTTTAGCTTTATTTTAGCTAGAATTTAATGCATAATCTTCCATGGTACACTTAACCAAAATAGTTCATGCTGAATCACTTTAAATGGGAAGGCATTATACCCTATCCAGCAATCTTCCTTAGACAAAAGTTGAAAATTGTGGCTATGGGCTAAAGAATGAGAATAATTTTGATAAAAGGGTTGGGTGAAAGACATATCTTTAATGTCTTAATTACTTATCCCTTTTCCTAAAATCTTATACTTGTTTTTTCTAACCATGTGCACAATTTTCCTGAGAATCTCAGAAGAAATGCACACACTTCTCAGATTTTCCACTGAATTCATTAGGTATACAACACATCCTTAATATCCTTTAGCTCTAGTTTTTGGTGGATAAGTGGATTTCTCTCTTGCTCAGTTGAGGTCACTGAGAGGGTTTGGAAATGGGGCTCTGAATGGACACATAAGAAGATAGCACTACATACTGAGGCGAGGCTGTGCCAGATACACAGAATCCAAAGAAGCAGAATTGAAATGATTCAAATCATGACAAAACCCAAACCACATCCCATCTACTGACCAATTAGTATATTGCTTTTGATGACTTCTACCCTGATGTTAAATTACTACTTTTGAGGGTAAATCTTCAAGATTTTAAACACTGGCAAACTTTTCAAAATACCTATGGTTTTCTCAAGGTTCAGTAAATAATGATCTATACACTAAAAAGAATGAAAATTACTGGAATTTTATTTCAATTTTCATTCATGTCTGAATTTTGACACCTCTCAAGCTTGACACTTCTTCTGAAGGCAACAGTGAACACAAACAAAACAGCACAGCAAATAGACAAAGAATAAACAGACAAACAGAAAACCTGGAATAAGAGTGAAGAATGTGCAAAAATAGTTATAAGATTGAATTTTTTAAATCAATCAAAAACTTCCTTTCATATGTAAAGATGATCAAATTATGTAGGCTTTTAATCAATAAAGTAGTAGGAAATTGAAACATTGCAACCACAGAGGAGGTATAAACATGAAGTAGAATTCCTTGTGTTATGATGAGCTATGTTAAGGTTTCACTTTTGATTTTTTCTTAGATTATTCAAAGGCAGAAATTTTAAAACAAACAAATAAAGCATATACACACACACACCTCTCTTTAACTAGTTTGTGTAACCTTCTCTCTGAAAAGAAAAAGGAAAGGAAAGTCTGTAGTTACTGGGCAACAGGCAAAATAGGATCAGAGAAATTTTTTGTATCTAATACCAAAGTATACAAGAAATTTTTTGTATCTAATACGGCAATTTTCGGCAGGCATAACAACCAAGTTTCTCATAAAAACTGCCATGATTTGTGGTATTCTTGAATTTTAATTCATTTCTTTACCAAGCATGTATTCTCTGTGATAAATTGTGACAACTGATGGGGGAGTCATTTAAATGGGAATAACCTTAAATCTTGGCAAGAATCACAGAATTGCAAAAAGGAAAATCAATGATTCTGACTAGTTAGCTCTTTTGAAAAATGTTTACTTGTGTAGGGAACAAGAAAATTAGACATCTGCTTTTGTGCTTTTATCCTTGTGGGTCAGTTAATAGTTCTACCATAGGTCCAATAGGATCTCCTGATTCTATTTTTTACATGATCTGTAGTTAGGTGATATATTACTATTTAAGTATAGCATTTCATTCTTTTTCTTTGCTGTTTTTAATTTGAAGGTAAATTTACTACTCATGAAAATACACTGTTGACAGTGATTGGATGCCCACATAGAAAGATTGATGTCTACCTGTTTCTCTATGCATTCCCAGTTTCAGGCACCAACATTAAATGAAAGGGTATTCAGTATTTTATTTGTTTGTATTAGTAAATGAAATAATATTTTACAAGTTTCTTTGATAATGTAAGCACTTTCAATGACATTTTATTATTTCTTATATATTTTTCCTCTTTTCTGCTTCATTTATTATCACAATAGGCAAAAAAAAAAAAAAGGATTTAAATTATTCAGGAATTTGGGGGGTGGGGTTCTTAAGTTAAAAGTGACTAGTAAATTATTTCTATCAAGGATTTGTCAAGTGATGAAAGCATTCAGGCCCCTATATCAAAAAATCAATCCTAGGTAGCTAAAAAGAACGGCCTGAGGCCTCCTTGATCTCCGCGGATACTTCTCTACCTCCCAGCTATCCAGCAGTTTGGTGGCTGAAATCCAAACAGGGGAATCATTGTCCTGCAGTGGTTCTTCATTGCTGATCTTTGGAGAAAAGCTTCACATGATATAATTATAGTCATTCCGGATGCTTGGGCCTTTTGGAACTGTCTGATGTATCATAGTTTCAGCACAATTTCAGGCACACTGCATTTGGTTGTTACTTATTTTGTTTTTCCGTCTCCTCAGAAAAAAACATGCTTGCTGAGAAAGTAAAACCTCTAAGAAAGCAATTGCTATGAAGATATATAGACTCACGTACACATGTACAAATGTATACACACATATATGTATATAACTATATGATAAATACAGTTTTACTCAGAAGACATTAGTTTTTAACACTAGCCTTGTTTCTTTTTTACTAGAAGATACCAGCCATAATCTAACAGTCATGGCCTAAATATTCTGCTTATGTATGGACTGGGTGGTGAAGGGGGTTATATTTAACTCATTCAACAACTTTGTTCAATGCATATTATTGATCCCCTCTTATGGCCTTAATGGTCATATTTTGAAATGTAAAATAGAATAAAATTACATTTCTATAATTGAGAGAAAGTGTATTCATATTAGGTTTGTGGATTGGAATCAATAAAATTAAAAATGTCACAGAAAGTAGAACGCAACAAGTTGATCATATTTATATTATTTCTAAAATTATTAAATATCCAGAGAAAGATGAGATTGACTAGAAAGTATATTTCCTGACAGCTGTAGCAAGAGAGTATATCAGATACAATGTTATAATGCAAACTTATTGACTTTGAGCCAGAAGCCCTACATTCTAATTTTATTCTAGCTGCATGATCTTGGATAAATCACTTAACTTCCCTGAAAAGTATGAATTATTTTATTTGTTTCTAAGATTATTTCTACATTTATAATTTCACGTAAGCTGAAATAACATTTTCAACTAAAAACTCTTGTTAAGATGGTAACCTTTAAGATTTAATTCATAAATCTGTACTCTAAATAGAGTAAATAATTATAGTTTTGCTGATGACATCAAACTTTTGTTAAGGTCATATTCATGTCATTTAAGAAAAAAAATTGTTTTTGTAAAAACAATTTTCCAGGAAGGCATATGCAAAGGTATAAAACTTATAGAAATGTTGATTTTTGCATATGACTGCTAGAAATATGAAAATTGATTGTTTTTGCAAGCTCTAAAACTCAAGACTTAGTTTTTGTGACTTACTACTGATAAACAATTTTTATGATAACATACATTTCTGCAGTTCTGTATTTATGATAATTTCTGGAAGTGGGTTGCCATTTAGGGTATCTTTATTGACAAGCTGAAATATAGGCTGACTGGATTTTTTTAAAGGGCTTCACAATACTTAACCATTTTAGTCCATGGTGGAAAAGGAAGAATATCAGATGATAGGCATTGAAGCCCCAGCATGTGAACGTTATCTCTGTTTTACACACAAAATATATAAAGGGGTGGAGTAGGGTTGGGGAGAGTTCTGTGAATGTATTTGGGGGGGGTGGGAAGAAAAGAAGGGCAAATGGAAGAACCTTTATTTTGGCACATTCTTAAAATACCATATATTAAACAGAAGTGTCCCTTTATTTACCAAAATTTAACATAATAAAATAAAGGTAATTCTAATTGCTTCTATTCGCTCACAAATGAAGAGTAACACTTCCAGCATTTGACTCAATGCCAATCCAACTCACTCAATCTCTTGGTTTTCATCTGGTAGCAGTTCTGCTACAAATTTGCCTCCACTATCAAGATCCAATATCAAGAAGCAGACCCATGTTATAAAGAGGTCTGTGTAGAATGGATTGATTCTGGGCATCTGAGCCAGTCCCTCTGAGCTTGACACTACTAGAATGACCCTGCTTTTCCTTTTAAAATGTATACCTAAATTTCCAAATAATTGGTTTTTATCAGACCTTGAGAAATGCATTGACCTAAAAGTGAAGTAAATCCCTTATAATACCATTGGTATCCTTCTTGAAGAAGTATATAACTAGACCTCATCTTAATAAGGCCTTGGCCTGAAACAGGTTTCCTATTATACACATCAAATAATTGAATAGATGATTACATTCATGCAGTTCTGTTTAGTCCTTTGATTTGTCATAATATCAAATTAAGAATTTCTTTCTGATCACTTATTTATTTAGTTTTTGCTTTTGTACAGTAATTTTTTAAAAATTCACCACAATTTTCATTCTATGCTTTCCTTTAGCCCATATATTTTCTTCCAATCACACCTCAAAAAAGTTTCAAGATACTTATCTTAGGGTCATGCATCTTCTTAGACTGTGTAAACTATTTGAAATTGAATGCATTTGAGATCTGTTACTAACTACTTTTTTAAATGTCCTCATCCATGTTTTTGGAATAACTTCTTTCTGGTATGTACTGGAGTATTATCTTTATTTATTAAGGAATAGAATGTTATTTTGGAGGCATTTATATATAAATTTAGATTTCTTATTCATTTATAAAATAAGCATAAGAATGAAACATTCTTTATAAAATTGTCTTCTGTTTAAGAAAGTCATCGGTTTCCTCAAGTGGAATAGTCAAAACAGAGAAAACTTAAAACATCCATATTAAATTAGCAAATTTTAGAAATTTGAAATACCATTTTTTATGTTTTAAAGAATTTCTGGAATTTCCTAGTGTTCATTTTGCCCAGTTTAAACATATTTAAAAAATAGGACAATTAATATTTCTCAAATGAATTAAAAATAGATGAGGTAGGGGAAGTTGAAAAGTCTGATTTAAATAAAATAGCAGGTGAAACTAATAAAACGTACAGAAAGGGAGAAAAGAAATGAAAATTAAATGTCTTTTAGGAAATATCCTGTTCAAGTAGATTATACCTATATCTCATTTTATAGTATAAACCAGGCTGAAGTTCTATAATGAAATGACCCTGACCTGAAGCCTCTTTTGTAAATGACTAGTGCCTTAATTATTTGCATCTGTGAACTCAAATGAACATACTTAAGGATATATCAATACGCTCATAAATCATCTGCAGGCGATAAGTAGTCCAACATAGATAATTAGAGAATTTACGGAAGGCTTACTCCCTCTGTTTATCTGCTTATGACATTTGTGGTACAGCCCTAACAGCAGGATAATTACTAGATTTATTCATCAAACAAAATCATGCCTTCTGGGAATGCACAGTGACTCCAGTTTTAGGACTAATAAAGACATTTTTCACCAAAACTCAAGTACTAATTTGCTCAATAACTAGCTGCAATAAGCTTTTATGGAAACACTCAAAGAAAAGGCTTGGCACCAGAGGGCAGATAATTAAAGGTGCAGTATCCCCATACAAAAGGATCTGAACAATTCCCTGACCATATTAAAATTTAATTGTTGAATGTTAATTGAAAAAATATAAGTTGCTTCTGTACTCTGTGTTCCAGTAATTATTCTCCTCAGATCAAAAGCATGTCTTTATGTTAGCAACAAAAGAAAGCAACCTAAAATAAAGTTTTCTTAAAACTTAGAGTAGAATTAATTCCCCAGTAAAAAAATAAATAAAAATTAAAAATTGTTTCACAACAGTTACCCTCGCTAAAGTTAGAATGCATCTGCTTTAACCCCCCAACCCCTCTCTCCTGTCCCTTCCATAACAAAAAGAGGAGTTATGATCACATTAAAAGTTTCAAGAACTTTTTAAGTAATAATGGCTCAAACTTTAATAGTGATTTGAAAGCATAAGTATCCTGTAACTACATTTTAACTCTCACAATTTTTTGGAGATTTGATTTTCTTTATTCATCAGGATTTTGTTTCTGTATTCACAAAAGGCAGCCACCTCAAGTAGAAAAGCATTCTTAATCAAACTCACTGAGCATTAGACATAGTCATCCCAGCCTAGTTCCCTGGTCTACATAGCACGTTGTATCTCAAGGAATTATGGAGTGATCTTAGTTATATTCTAAATGTTTACTACATTATTCCACTGAAATAAGCATTATGCATTATTATTATTTTGAAAATTTTTCCACATGGGACAAAGAGGGTGTTACCTCAGAAGCTGAGCTTTTACTGTATCAGAATCCAAAATCCTCAGGCCCTTGGGCTCACTTTCTGCTGCACAGGAATGATGAACTACACAAAATGCAGACTTTTAAACTCATATTTAATTGTTTAATGTCATGGCTCTTGGTAGAGCATTGTTGCTTGAAAAATAAATTGGGTAATTCAATTAAATGGCTACAGAAGATACATCATATCAGATGTAGAAAGGCACTAACCCCAGCTTGAACTTGACGTCCCACATCGCTTCACTTATTTGACAAATGGATTCTTGAAAATAATTGAAACACATGGCTGCCAGCATAGGTCAATAATACTTTTTTGCCATTCAGCCTCTTAACAGCTTCCATTTTTTCTTGCACTGTGCCTTTCAGGGCAAAGATTGCATTTGCCTGGTAAATCATGCAAGCATTATTACTAAAATGGGACTAAATGCAATGAAAATGGACTACATAAAAGTAATGGCACTTAAGTAAAAGGAAGACCATCTACTAGGGCAAACACTAAATGTCAGAGTTAAATACTATATGACATTACTTCCATTACAAGCTCATATTATGCACATAAGAAAGCAAACTCACTAACTACAGCTGCATACTACATTTTCATATTGTTAACTTAGCCAGTTTTCAAGGCAACTACTGTTAATCCAGATTTAAAGAAGAGCTACATATCTGCTATTTCAAGATTTTTCTCTCATAAGTCTTTAGGTATAACACTACAATTAGACAAAAATTGAAACACTACCTAATTCTTTCAATTGAACATCACAACCTTATTAAAGAATGACACTTGGTCTATTTGAAAACAGAAAAAAAAATACAACTTAATTATAAACATCAAAGAGAGTGTTAAGGATGTTATCCACATAAAAAGAAGATTTTGAAGGAGTTGAAAAGAAAAGGTATATTTTAAACTGGATTATACAGGCTGGAAGCTATATTGAAAAAACTACAATTATTTCTTAAAAGTTCAACTTCATTGTATTAAAACACTCTAAATGATTAAGAAGAAGCCGAAGAATAAATCAGAATATAAAGATCCGGATAGAAAAGGATCTTTTTTTGTTTGGTTTTCCATTAGGAACTAGCTGTTGCCAATTTCTTAGAGCGTTTTATTTGGTTTGGTGTGGTTTGTGATAAGAAAAAGTGTCCTAATTTCTTAATGTTCAAACCTTCAGCAATTATTTCACCATTTGGTAATACAGGTTAGAGATAAGAATGTAAATGAAGTGCCTCAAATCGAATTCTGACTCCTCCCCTCTGCCATGGGCAAGCAGCTTAACCTCTTTTTGCCTCAGTTTTCACATCTGTAAAATGAAGATAAAGAGACTTCTCTCCCTCATGAGCTTCTTAAGAGGATTAATTAGGAAAGCATTTAATGTAGTGCCTAATAATAAAGGCTCAATAAATGTCTGCAGGTATTATAAATAGAAAAGTATGAATCAATCATAAGGTATTTTTTTATGACAAGAGATTGTTCTTAAATGAGCATATGGATATTTGGACACTGAAATACCCTTAAGTTTTCTCCAGTTATGTTTGATTTTTGACCCTTTCTGAACCACAAAACACTCCTAACTTTCATTACATTGATCAAACTTCCTTTCCTTTCAAAATAACCTTAAAGCTATTCTGAAAGCATTAGAATTCATTGAATTTAGACTTCAGATGAACATATTTGCCCTACTTTAGGACTTAACTGAGCAACTTTAGATTCCCAAAGTTTGTCATACATCTTTTTTCTCCATTTAAGGTTAATAAGTACTAGGGAAGCAAGATACCTTTGGTGTTTAATGAATGTGATTGTTGTCCGAAAACCTCTCTATTTTTTAACAAATCACTCATTTCTTATTCTTTTCCTCCTTAGAAAATTTCCCCCCAATTATTCAATTCCACTAAAGCCATCCATGGATCTACTTTATTGCAGGTATACATGTATATGTGCGGTTACGTGGGGACAGAAGGTTTATGGGAGAGACTTCAAACAACTCTACTATTTTGCCGGTTTATGTTCCACAAGATTTTGGTTCTTAAATAAAGTGATCCAATCAGGAAAAATTTAACAAATCTGTGGAAGTCAGTTTCTAAACTGTTAAGTTTGTCTTGGGCTGTCAGTGAGCTAAGACTTGACTAAAAACAATGACACTCAAAACCTCAAAACACTGAGCTGAATAGAAAACAGGGTAATCATATTGTCAGAACTATTCTTCAAGTGATGCAAAGAAAAAGTATATAAAAATAGCTAAAACTGCAGAGAAAAGAATAAATCACAGATGACACACAAAATTCTGTTTCATATTATATTTCATGTTGTTAACCAGTGTTTACTTAACCCAAGCATCAGGATGATATTCTCAACGTGTTATGGAGAACAACAGAAACTAAGATTCACATAATCATATCTACTATTTAAGCATATTTAATGAAATTAATTTAAAGTAATTAAAAGTAATAGAATATTGCTGTATTTATACATAATATATAGTAATTTAAGTGTTAGTATTAGCCTTGCATTGAAATATTGCTATTTCTGTGCTAGTCACTGCTTACTATGATATAATTTATTTTGCTTATTCTTTTTTGTAAAATATTTATTACTCAAGTTAAAAAATCAAGGACCATAAAGCAAAGCCATTTGTACAAACACAGAAAAAAATGTATTTCATTTAATCAGTAAAGTAAGACTCATTCAAAAATAGATTTTTTAAAAAAGGTTCCTTCTAAAAAATGATTTCTAATAGAAAATTTGCTGGACCAGAAGCTTGATTTAGGAAGGGTATCTGAAAATTCTTAAGGTTTACTTTCCACAATTAAGGATTATGGAAACAATACTGGTAAGCCCAAAGGGTTTAAATTGTACTTGTAGAACATTAAGCAAACATGGGTATCTCTAGATTCACAAAGCTCCAGTAAAAGCATGTGGTTATAATTAGATCAATCAACAGGAACCATTATGAGATATAGAGCAAAGGAAGTTTCATAGCATGCATTCATATAGAAAGAATTGACTGTATACACCTAAGGCTTAGTCCATGCAATATACAAGCATCACTTAAATCTATAATGACATTAAGTCTATTAATGGTATGTAGGATAAATATTTTTAAAATTACACACATATTATTATTTAAACATATGCACACATTAAGTTATTAATGTTTCTATTTTAATGTATTTGTACTAATAATTGACAGAAGCAATGGACTTTTTACAAAATAAATTAGAAGCTGTCCAATGATATCTTACTTTCATTCTTAAAGAAAGTATCAAATTGCTACATGGAAAAACAAAAGCAAAGACATTAAATCAAAAGGATGGAGGTGGTATGAAAGCAAGTTTTCACATTAAAGTTAGACAAAATGAAAGAAAAAAGTAAAAGTGAAGTGTACTCACAAGCCAAGTGCTACTAACTCTGCTCTAGATTCTTTTTTTACTCTTGTGATTTATGCAGCACAGGATATAATTGAACAATTGCAATAATGCTTTGTGACATTTCTTCCAAAATGTTACACATATGAATTTTCTTGAAGATAAGGTGGCAAAGTACTCCTTGAATAAATTTGCTTCTAAATGCAAGAATCCAGTTATATAATAAACAGCTTTAACATTTAATTATCCATTTTTTAAATGAGATTTCTAATTTTGAGTCCAATTAAAATATTTGTGCTGATTATTGTGATCAATCTTACAAGCATAGGGGTTCTCAAACTGTAGTGTTGGTCAGAATCCCTTGGAGGGCTTGTTAAAACAGAGTTGTTAGGCCTTACCTCAGAGTTCCTGATTCAGGGGATCTGGATGAAGCCTGAGAATTTGTCTTTTTGAGAAATTCCCAGATAATGCTGATGCTGCCGGTCTGGAAACCACACTTTGAGAAGCTGTGGCCTGGGACAGTTTCCCAAACTGTGTTTCTATGACATTAGTGTTCCATGAGATGTCAATAGGAATTCTTATAGAAAAGGGATTCAAGAGACAGATTATCTTGGGGTATGCTACAATTGGTAGTCTTCTCCTAGAAATTTTACCATTATTGACATATTAATAACATAAATATTTTTTAAAGTATTAAAATTTCTAAGTCCTGCAGTGAAAGAAAATCACTTAATTATTAATTTTCTAGACTAATTTGACTATGTAGCTCAATTTTTCAAGTAACGACTTTTAATATATCATCCATTGCTTTAGAGGAATCGATTTAACATCTTTGTCTCACATCAAATCAACATTTGCTAAACTGTGTTTCAAAGAAGTGCTAATAGTTACTTCAGAGAGGAACAAAAGTCTACAACAGTTTGTAAAATTCATAATTTAAAAAGTCTGTTTCATTTTATTTAACTCTAAAATTTATAAACATACATAAACAAAATACATTTTGTAATTCACATGCTATGTCTCATGGAATATAAATTGGGAATGAGTGCCAAGAAACTGAGCTTCATAATCACCTTACTGAACTGGAATGAAAATTAATTCCCAATTTACACATTATACCTTTACGTTCATTTTCATAAATAATTCTGTAAAGACTTTCTTTTGGAAAGACTAGGAATATAAACACATATACACAGATTCACAAACACACACATGCACGCACACAGTAACCCATCTACCACCATCCCTCAATTGTGTTTGAGCCCCACAAATTTGTAGTCAGTAAATGAAAAATGTGGGTGATTAGTGAGAATAGGAACAGTGTTTAGAGATGCCATATGGGAAAGAACTAGGAAATGCATTCAGCAATTGAAGGCATAGCAAATCCAGGCCGTTTTTCTTTAAAAAATTTCACAGATAAAAATGATGGGTTTTCATACTCTTTTTTTTTCTATACATACAAATCATGTTTTTCAAATTCTAAAGTACAAATTATTAAAAGATGAATGGAGAAATAGAACTAATGCTTATTGAACAATGATAATGTTTTAGGAAATGTGTTGACTATTTTATATACTTTATCTCAATTGATACCTCATTAGTCTTATGAAATGGGTATTGTCATTTTCATTTTACAGATGAGAAAATTAAAGCTCATAAATAAAATTTAGTTGCACTAGGATAAAAGGATGATAAAGACACTGCCCTTGATATCAATGAATTCAAAGTCTTGTGAAGCAAGGAAGAACTTAGTGAAAATAATAGCTAAAAAATTCTATACTAGGTTCAAACCCTAAGAAAATAAAATAAATATAAAAGAGAGATATGAATCTCATTCTGGAAAAAATCAGCAAAGGCCCGTAAGAGGATACAGAGGCACTAGGATAAAGTAACTGAGAGTTATACTTCATAGGTTCAAATCCCTGCTCTGCTATTAACCAGTTGTGTTAGCCTAGCCATGTTACTTAATCTCTCCCAAATGCCTTATAGTCTTCATTTACTACATGTAGATCATAGTTGTATATTCACCATCAAGCCATTGTAAATATCAAATGAGTTAATATAGAGAGCTTGGTACATAGTAATTGCACGATAAGCTATTTATTATTATGTTTGTTCAGGTATATAAGATAGTGCAAATATATCTATAGCATTACTGCAGACTTTTTATGTAAAATTTACACTTTAAGAGTAAACTAATTCTGATAAAATGGAAAAACTCCACTGAAATGTGAAATTGATATAAACAACAAGTCATGATCAGCTTGTAAGTGATGCATCAAGAAGCAAATCTGAGTATTTTTAAGTAAAGATGAGTAGCCAGGCTTTAAAATCTTTCTCCACTTATAAACATTTCTCGTGAACTATCTTCCTTTTAAAAGCAATGTTACTATGAAATCAAGAGAGAAGTCCATAAAAATAACTATTTGAAGATAGTAGCAATGCTTTAAAGAAAATTACAGCAATACCACAACCTTCTAAAGGAAAACAGTAGAACCTCATTCTTCACTGAATCGACACTGATTTTCAACCATGTTTAAAGCATGCACTGTGGATGCAACTGATCAGAAGATGATGAAATAATTCCTTTCATCTATAAGCTTCCAATCCATAGTAGGGAAGGTATGATCAGTTCACAAAGAGCTAGGTTAAGTACTTAAAGAAATGATGGTGGATTTTTTTTCCCTTAAAATCAAGCAAAAGGTCTGGGGGGGTGGGGGGGTGGGAGGAAGCTCAAATTATAATTGGACTTTGAGACAGATGAAGATGCAGTGACAGAGAAGTACAGATGGAATGATCAGAATAGACAATTACAATGAGGAAAGAAATTAGTGTTGCTTAGAAAGAAAGAAAAAGCTGTTTGAATAGAAATTAAAATCATATAAGACTGCTGTAAAACATTGCTTGCCATATACTTCAAGTCAATTTGTAACTCCAAATACAGCAGGTACAAGCGGAAAACTCCATTAGCCTTATCTCTTAATATTGATATATTAATCTCTTTAAATAAATCTGACTGCATTTATATGAGGATGTAGTGAATGTGTGATTTACTAAACTTTGGCTTCAATAATCTGGGGAAGAAGGTTCTTATTAGGTTAACATAGGATGATTTGTATACTGTTATTAAAGGCAAAGATTATTTCATTTGATGAAAAAGATTTATAAAATTATAATTTGGGATTGTAATATAGAACAATGTGAAAAGTCTGAATTAATGGCTAAGTACGAGAACAGTGAGAATTTTGTGCCATTATTATCTAATCACCTTTTATTGACTACTTTGATTACAAGTTTTTGAACTTTTCTTCAAAATAGGCCAATTCTCCTTGTATCATTTTGACAATGAGAAGTTCAATATGTTCCCACCTGATTTTAATGCTGTAGAATTAGTCAAAGATGGTTATGAAGATAACAAGTTAAAATCAAAGCTAGTTCATTTCATTTTGAAAGTGTAAATAGTGCCATGGGTCCTCATTATACCATAGGAAGCTATTTTTTATCAATTAAAAAAAAAAAACTGAAACATACTATTAGCATGAATATCACAATGAACAGAAATTTCTTTAAAACACATCAAAACAACATGAGAAAGGAATTTGCATATGTAAAACAAAATGACTGTAGAGAGATATAAAAATGCAAAATAAAAGTACATAAATATAAAATTATCCCAAAGTAGAGTTGTTAAATCTGTTTTATCAGTTTTTGGAAAACCTGTATGAGAGGAACTGAGGAAAATCATCATTAAAAGGTCATTATTTACATAATCATATATAATTATAATGTCCCAGTAAATAAATTCCAAAACTACCACATTACAGATGTTTCATTGGGTGGTCTCAAGTGTGTGTGTGTATATAGATAAAGACAGATAGATAGATACAGATATACCTTGTGCTCTGTGCACTTGCTTAACTACCTTCCTAACTCCCCCTCCTCTTCTACAGCTGAGGGCAATGTATTAGTTTCCTCTTGCTGCTGTAACATTTTACCACAAACTTAGGGGCTTAAACAGCACAACCACAATATAAACTATTATATTACATTTCTGGAGGTTAGAAGTACAAAATGAATCTCCTTGGGCTAAAAGGAAGGTGTCTGCAGAATTGTCTTTCTTCTGGAGGATCTAGGGGAGGATTCATTTCCTTGCCTTTTCCAGACACTAGAGGTTGCCCATGTTCTTTAACTCAAGGTCCCCTTCTATCTTCAAAGCCAGCAATAACACCCACTGATCACTACCTCCTTTTCTGATTCTTCTGCCTTCCTCTTTCCCTTTTAAGGGTCTTTGTGATCACATAGGACCTACCGAGAGAATTCAGAATAAACTCCCTATCACAATATTCTTAACTTAATCATATCTGCAATGCAAGGTTAACATATTTATAGGTTCTGGAGATTAGGACATGGGCATCTTTGGGGAGGGTGCTATAAGTATGCCTATGAGAGAAAATACAGTCATTTACCTTTCCTCCCTCTATTTCAACTCCTAATTCATTCCCTGAAGTACTTAATGTACTTTTGTTCTAACTACACTATTGGCATTATTTTTTCAAGATCACAAGGATATCCTACTGCTTAATGTCATGAGCATGTTCTTTTTTTTTAATGTCTCCTTGGAAATCAATGTAAATTTTGACATATAACTTTCTTTTAAACTACCTATTTCTTTTTTCTTTTTTCCCTTTTGGACAAATGTTCTTTATCCATCAAGGAAAAACTACACCCCTCACCCTTCCCCATCCCGTGGTACCATCTAAACTACTTTCTGCCTCTGTGAATTTGCTATTTCTAGATATACCATTTAGGTGATATCATACAGTATTTGCCCTATGTGTCTTGTTTATTTCACTCAGCATAATGTTTAAGGACTTCATCCATATTGCAATAGGTCTTAGAACATCATTGCTTCTTATGGGCAAATAATATTCCATTCTGTGTATGTACCACATTTTGTTTATTCATTTATTTGTTGACAGACAATTGGGTTGTTTCCAACTTTTGAATATTGTGAATAACGTAACCAAAACATTGGTGTACAAGTATCTGTTTGAGAACCTGTTTTCCTTTTTTTGTTTGGCTATTTATCCAGGAGTGGAATTACCATGTCATATGGTAAATTTATTTAACTTTTTGAGGTACCACCATATTGATTTCTACAGGAGCTGCATCATTTTACATTCCTTCCAGCAATGCACTAGAGTTCCAATTTCTCAGCATATTTTCCAACACTTGTTACTTTCTGTTAGTTTTTTAAATAATAGTTAACCTTGTGGGTATGTAGTGGCACCTCATTGTGGTTTTAATTTGCAATTCTCTGCTTTCTAATGATGTTGAGTATCTTTCCATATGCTTATTGGTCATTCAAATATCTGCTTTGGAAAAATGTCTTTTCAAGGCCTTTGCCCATTTTTTTAATTGGATTGTCTGTCTTTTTGTTGTTGCACTGTAAATGTCCTATATATATTCCAGATATTAAGCCCTTATCAGATAATGGTTTGCAACTATTTTTTCCCATTCTGCAGGTTGTCTCCTCACTTTCTTAATAATGTCATTTGATGAGAAAAAGTTTTTAATCTTGATGAAATCAAATATATTTATTGTTTCTTTTATTGTTCTTACTTTTGGTGTTGGATCTAAGAATCCATTGCCAAATCCCAGGTCATGAACATTTCCCCTTATGTATCTCCTAGTTTTATAGTTGTAGCTCTTTTATTTCGGTTCCTGATACATTTTGAGTTACTTTTTGTATATGGTGACTGGTATAGTTCCAAGTGCATCTTTTATGCATATAGATATCTAGTTTTCCCAGTATCATTTATTGAAGAAATTATTCTTTCCCCATTACATGCACTGGGCACCCCTACAGGAAATCAATTGCCATGGATGTGTGGGTCTATCCCAGGACTTTAAATTCTATTCCATTGGTCTGTTTATCTATCCTTATGCCAATAAAACACCATTTTGAATAGTATAGTTTTATAGTATATTTTAAAATCAGGAAGTGTGGGTCCTCCAACTTTATTCTCCTTTTTCAATATGTTTGGACTATTTTAGAGTTTCTTGAGGTTCAATATGAATTTGAGGATCAGCTTGCCCATTTCTGGGAAAAAAGGAAAGAGTGCTGGAATTTTTGTAGGATTGAACTAAATTGATAGATCATTTTGTATTTGGGAAGTATTGATATCTTAACAATATTAACTCTTCCAATCCATGAGTTTGAGATGCCTTGCCATTTATTTACATCTTCTTCAATCTCTTTCAGCAGAGTTTTGTAATTTCCATTGTACAAGTCTTTCACATTCTTAGTTAAACTTATTCTTAGAAATTTTATTCTTTTAGATGCTATTTGTGGTGGTCTGAAGCTGCTTGTACCCCAGAAAAACATGTTCTTAAATATAATCCATTCCTGTGGGTGTGAACTCATGGTAAGTAGGGAGTTTTGATGAGTTTACTTATGTAAGGTGTGGCCCAGTCCAGTCAGGATGGCTCTTAATGCAATTACTGGGGTACTTTACAAGCAGAATGAAATTCAGACACAGAGAGAGAAAGCCTACCACAGGAAACAAGAAGCTGGACATCACCAAATCCCAGAAGAGAAGGGAGAGATTAGGAGGTGCTGCTTTGTGACAAGCTAAGAGTCAAGAGTCACCACCAGATAGCCCAGAATTCTACAGTCTTTGGGAAGAATGCATCTCTTTGATGATGACTTAATTTGGAATTTTTCCCAGCCTCAAACCATGAACAAATCAATTCCCATTGTTTAACAGGACCCATTTCATGGTATTTGCTTGAGCAGCCAAGGAAAGTAGAGCAGATTTTGATACCAAGGTTGGGGTGCTGCTATTGCAAATAACAAAAATGTGGAAATTGGGTGATGGGTAGAGGCTGGAAAAATTATAAGGTGCTTGATAAGAAAAGCATAGATTGTACTGAAGAGACTATTGGTAGAAATATGGACACTAAAGATACTACCAATGAAGCCTTGGAAGGAAATGATGAATGTGTTATTAACAACTGGTAGAAAGGTGATCTTTGTTTGAAAGTGGCAGAGAACTTGGTGAAATTAAGCTCTAACAGACTGAAGGCAAACTTAAACATGATAAACTTGGATATTTAGCTGAGTAGATTTTTCAAGGTGAATGTGAGAAGTGCAGCTTGGTTTCTCCTTGCAGTTTATACTAAAATGTGAGAGGAAAGGAATAAGCTGAGAACTGAACTCCTGGGCACAAAAAAGCCCCCAGAAAATAATGGTTTGGAAAATTCTGAGCTACCAGAAAATAAGTCCCCAGAGAATACTGCCCAATGTTAGAGTGTAACTGAGCATGGAACCAGTCAGCAATTTCAGTGTAAGTCAGGATTAGAGGTGAAGTTATCCAGGAAAAATCTGGTGGAAAGTCCTACTGTCTAATGGATCCCTGTGAACTACATTCAAAGCCAACAAGTTTTCTGCATAATCTATATGAACAGAACCATTGCCAGCCTGGATTAAAAGGGATAGTGTAGGGAGAGACTGCAGGAAGAATGAATTCAAGAGCAGAGCTATGGAAGCCAAGACTGATGATACCTCCTCAGTCTAAGAAAGGCCAGTTTTATACCTTAGCTTTCCTTCTAGATCATGGATTATGCAAAACTTCCCCTTTCAACCACGTTCATACTCAGACTTCATTGCTGTTAATTACACTCATATCACTGTGTCTCCATAACCTCCATCTATTTCAGAACTGTTACATAATTTATAAATTCTGCACAGATTAAGCATCTGCTCAACAATCTCTCCTCCCCTTCTAACTCCTGGTAAGCTATCTCCCAGACTCTACCTCCATGAGTCTGCTCACTATCCTTGGCTCATAGCAATAAGTTCATGTAAGACCTCTTCTTTTGTTTCTGGCTAATTGCACTCAACATAAGGCCCTCGAGGTTCACAATGTTGCATGTATCAACATTCCTTCTTATAGCTGAAAAATATTCCATAGTATGTACATAACACGTTTTGTTTATTCATTTATCTGTTGATGAACACTTGGGTTGCTTTCATCATTTTGGTAATTGTGAATAATGCTGCTAAAAAATTGGTTTGTATATAATCTTTTCATGTTCCTGCTTTAACTACTTCTGGTTATATATGTAGTAGTGGGATTGCCAGATCATATGACAATTCTACACTTAGCTTCCTGATGAACTGCCAAACTGTCCTCCACAGTGGCTGTATCATTCTACATTTCCATCAGCAGTGAATGATTGTTTCTATTTCTCCACATCCTCTCCAACACTTGTAGTTTTATGGTTTTTTAAATAGTAGTCTTCTTCTACTCTTTTTATTTGGACCTATAATTTTCAATATATCCATTAAATGTATCTATCAGAGATTTAAACCTTTGGATGATTATATGCCAGTTGAGCCCTGAATCCCAACAGAGTTTAAGCCAATTCCTATAGTCCAGTTTTAAAGCTTGCCCTGGACAACCAACAAAATGATGATAATGGACAAGTTCCATTCCCCAAAACAAGTACCATCTACGATTGTAAGCAAAACAATTCCTACCATCTGCCCCATAATATCAAGTCCCCTCTCAGCCTGAAGCAGGGTGGACATAATACCAAATCCCTCAAGACTGAGGAATGGACAAACATAAGGCAGGAGTGTAACCACAGACCAAAGTAGATTTATTGTTATTGTAGTTATTATTTTGTGTTAATGGAAGAACTTTATCATTGATATAAAGATAGTGGTTGCTGGGTATTCAGAAGGGAGGGGGAGGGATGAATGGGTGGAACACAGCACATTTTTGGGGCAATGAAACTGTTTTGTATTATACTGCAATGATGGACACATGACAACATTTGTCAAAGTCTATACAACTGTACAGCACAAGGTGTAAACCATAGTGTTAACTATAGACTTTGGTTAGTGCCAATGCTTTAATATTGGTTCATCAATTGTATAAAATGCACCATATTAATGTAAAATGTTAATAATAGGGGAACTATGTGTGGAGGTGTCTAGGGAGATTATATGGGAATTCTCTATACTTTTGGTGTAATTTTTCTGTAAATCTAAATCTTCTCTAAAAATAAAGTTTATTCCTTCAAAAAAGGAGAAAGCACAGGCCCTTACATATGTGTGGAAAGAGTGAGTATGCTCTGGTACTTGGAGAATGCAGGCCTTCTGCTCCATTGTTCAGGAAGAGTGCTGCTACCCCAATGCTCGGAGACAGTGGGGCCTTTACGCTGGCATTCATGAAGAGTCTGGCTACAACCCCAATGCTTGGAGAGGATGTGGCAAGTACCCACAGGTTTTTGAAGAGCCTGGCTACCATGCCAATGTACAGAGAGGGTGGAGCCTTAACCCCAGCATTAAGGGAGAGCATGGCCACTGCACGAGCACTTGGATGGGGTGGGGTTACCACTTCATCAGGATGAGAGGACAAAACATCAATCTATAGATGACTCTCAGACCCTGAAATTTAATGGAGTATACCCTGCTGGGTTTCAAAATTGTATGGGACCCATGACCCCTGTTTTCCTTCTAATTTCTCCCTACTGGAATGGGAATGTCTATCCTATGCCTGTTCCTCCCTTGTATATTGGATATAGATAACTTGTTTTCTAGATTTCACAGATCCACAGACACAAAAGAAATGTGCTCCAGGGCAGACCACACTCATAACTAATTTTGATGAGACTTTATATTTAGCAATTTTTCTAAAATGTCTTAAAGTTTTGGGATATTGTGAAGGAAAGAATGTATTTTGCATTAGAAAGAACATATCTTCCTAAGGTTCAGAAGGTGGATTGTGGTTGTTTGAAGCTGTATGTACTCCCAGAAAAACATGTTCTTAAATCTAATCCATTCCTGTGGATGTGAACCCATGGTAAATAGAACCTTTCAATGAGATTATTTCAGTTAAGGTGTGACCCAGCCCAACAAGGATGGAACATAATCCTATTACTGGAGTCCTTTATGAGCTGAATGAAATTCAGAGAGAGAGAGAGAGAAAGAGAGAGAGAGAGAGAGAGAGAGAGAGAGAGAGAGAAAGCCACAGGAAGTAAGAAGCTGCACATGAACAGAAACCAGAAGAGAAAGGAAAGACCAAGAGATGCTGCCATGTGCCTTGCCATGTGAAAAGCTCATGACCAAAAATCACTGGAAGTCAGCCCCCAGAATGCCACAGTCTTAGGGAAGAAAACGTCACCTTGATAGTGCCTTGTTTTGGGCTTTTTCCCAGCCTCAAATTATGAGTGAATAAATTCCTATTGCTTAATCTGACGTGTTTCATTGTATTTGCTTGAGCAGCCAAGGAAACTAAGACACTATTGTAAATGTAATTGTTTTCTTAATTTCCTCTTTGGATTGTTTATTGCTAGTCTATAAAAACAGAACTGATTTCTGTAAGTTTGATCTTGCATGCTGCCAATTTACAGAATTTGTTTTTTAGCTCTAGAAGTTTTCTTGTGGATTCAATTGGATTTTCTATATATAAACCACGTCATCTGCAAATAGAAATGGTTTTAGTTTTTTTTCATTGCTTAGTTGGATGTCTTTTATTTCTTTTTCTTGCCTACTTGCTTTGGCTAGACCTCACAAAAAATATTGGATTTTGAAAGCAGCCATTGATGTATTGCTACTCATCTTAGGGGGAAAGATTTTTGTATTTCACCACTGAGTATTATTCTAGCTGTGGGGTTTTCATATATGACCTTTATCATGTTTATAAAATTTCTTTCTGTTCCTGGCATTCTGAGTGTACTTGTAATGAAACAGTGTTGGATTTTTCAAATGCCTTTTCTATAACTTTTGAGATAGTCATGTAGTTGTTTTCCTTCATTCAATTAATGTGATGTGTTATCTTGATTTATTTTCATATGTTGAACCACCCTTACATTATTGAGATAAATTCCACTTGATCAATTTGTCTAGTCTCTTAAATAGTCTATTAGATCCAGTTTGCTGCCATTTTGTTAGGGATTTCCCATCCATATTCATAAGGGATATTGGTCTGTAATTTTCTGTTTTTTTATCATGCTTTGGTATCAGGGTAATACTGGACTCTTACAATAAATTGGGACATGTTCCCTCCACTTGAATTCTTTAGAAGAATTTGAGAATGATTGGTGTTAAATTTTTTTAATGTTTTGAGAGAATCATCCATGAAATCATCTGGTCTTGGACTTTTCTTTGGTGGAAGATTTTTGATTCAACTTATATGCTTTTCATGGTTTTCTATTTCTTCTTGAGACAATTTAGGTAATTTGTGTGTTTTTAGGAATTTCCCACTTCATCTAGATTAGATTATCTAATTTGTTGTCATACAGTTGTTCATAGACTTCTTTAATAAACATTTTTATTTCTGTTAGCTCAGTAGTGAAATTACTGCTTTCAGCTTTTAGTTACTTCTATCTTTTTTCTTTTTTTCATTGACAGTATAAAGGTTTGTCAATTTTATTGATTTTTTTCAAAGAACAAGTTTTTAGTTTTGTTGATTTATTCCGTTGTTTTTCTACTTTCTATTCCATTTATCTCCACTCTAATCTATTATTTCCTTCTTATGGTAACTTTGCTTTCTTTGCTCTTCTTTTCCTTGTTTCTCAAGTTATGAAGTTAGGCTATTGCTATGAGGTCTTTTTTCTTTTTAAATATGGTTGTTCATGGCTATAAATGTGCCTCTGTGCACTGCCATACTTTTGGTATCTATTTTTGTTTTCATTCATCTTAGTATTTCCTAATTTCCCTTGTTATTTTTCCTTTAAACCACTGGTTTTTTAGGTATGTGCTGTTTACTTTCCACATGTTTGTAAATTTTCCACTTTTCCTTCTGTTATTGGTTTTTAACATCATTCCATTGTGGTAAAAAAGAAGTTGCTTTGTATTATTTCAATATATTAACATTTATTGAGTCTTATTTTATATCATGATATATGGTTTATTCTGAATAACAATCCAGTGCACTTGAAAAGAATGTGCATTCTGCTGCTGCTGGGTGAACTATTCTATATATGCCTGCTAGATCTAGTAGGTTTAGAGTGTTGTTCAGTCCTCTACTCTTTGTTGATAGTCTGTCTAGATATCTTATCCATTATTGAAAGTAATGTAATGAAATCTCAAACAACTAATGTAGAACCATCTATTTCTCCCTTCACTTCTGTCTTCAGATATTTGTGTGCTTCAAATATTTTGGGGCCCTGTTGGTAGGTACATATAGGTTTACAATTGTTTTATCTTCTTGTTGGATTGGTTTTGTCAATATATAATGTCCATCTTTGTCTTTTGTAGCAGTTTTTCTCTTAAAGTCTATTATTTCTGGAATGAATGTACCTACTATAGCTCTAATTTGATTACTTTTGGCATGGAATATTTTTACATATTTTCACTTTTAACATGCTTGTAGCTTTAGAACTAAGATGAGTTTCTTGTAAACAGCACTTAGTTGGATCATGCAGCTTTTCCATTCTCTCTCTGCCTTGTGATTAAAGAGTTGGATCCATTTACACCTAAGTTGATTATAAGGCAAATCTTATTTCTGTCATGTTCATTGTTTTTCTGTATATCATAATTTTTTGTCCCTCTTTTCCTCCATTACTGCCTTCCTTTTTGTTTAGATGATCTTTTCTAATGAACGATTTTGAATAATTTATAATTTCCTTTTCTGTAGATGGTTTAGAAATATCTTTTTGGCTACCATGGGTATTACTTTGAAAACCCTAAATCTATTAAAATTTAGTTGTTATTGAAAACAACTTAACTTCAATTGTCTATACACACACTATTCCTTTATTCTGCTCTCTCTCCTTTTTATGTTGTTATTCTCAAAAATTACAGCTTTATACATTGTGTGACCAGTAACAAAGGTTTATTATTGTTTTGATGCATTTGAATTTTAAGCCATATAAGAGTGAAAATATAGTATTACAAACTAACAATTTAATAATATTGTCATTAATATTTGCTCTTATAGTTACCTATATTGAAGGTCTTTATTTCTTCATGAAGAAATGATTTACAAGCTAGTGCCCATTCTTTTCAACATGAAGGACTCCCTTTAACTTTTCTTGCAAGGCAGGTCTAGTTGTAATAAACTCCTTCAGCTTTGTATCCAGAAATGTTTTAATATTTCCCCTATTTTTGAAAAGCAGTTTTTCTGCATATACTTACTGTTGGTTGACAATTACTTTTCTTTCATCACTTTAAATATGACATCCCATGCCTTTTGGCCTCCATGGTTTCTAATAATAAGTGGTTGTTAACCGTATTAAGGATTCTTTGTATGATACACATTGCTCCTCTCTTGCAATTTTTAAATTCTCTCTTTGTCATTTGCACTCATCAGTTTGATGATAATGTGTCTCAATTTGGATCTCTTTGAGTTTATTTTGCTTGGATTTCATTACATTTCTTGGATTTGTATAGTCATATCTTTCACCATATTTGGAAGCTTGGGGCATTTATTTCTTCAAGTGCTTTTTTGCCTCTTTTTCTCTCCCTTTTTCTTTGAGACTCCCATGATACATATGTTGGTATGCTTGAAGGTGTCCCACATGTTCCTCAGACTCTGGTTATTTGTTTCATTCTTTTTTCTTTCTGCTCCTCAGATTGGGCAATTTCAATTGTCTTACCTTCTAGTTCTCTGATCCTTTTATCTGCCCCCTCCCATCTGCTATCAAACCCTTCTATTGAATTTTTCAGCTCCAGAATTTCCATTTGGTTCCTCCTTATAATTTTACCTCATTCTTGAAGTTCTCATTATGTTCATACATTATTTTCCTGATTTTCTTTAGTTCTCTTCCTAAGTTTTACTTTATATCATTGATATTAATTTGAGAGAGTCAATCTAAGATCTATGGTTAGTAATTCTAAACACTGGGATTCCTACAGGAATCCTACAGTTTTTGTTGAATTCTTTTATTCCTGTGACTATGCCATACTTTCTTGTCTCCTTGTATGTTTTGTATCTTTTTGTTGT
>JAQZBX010001338.1:27577-84700 GCA_029593785.1 Cabassous unicinctus
AAAAAAAAAAAAAAAAAGTGCACTGTCTCTTTAAGTCTCTGGGTAGATGCCAGTGGTGTACCTGAAGCAGCTTCCAAGGCTCAAATCAAGGCTAGCCTACCCACTGGTCACTTAGTAATCCACTGGGTCAAGAAACATCCACACACAAAAGAAAATTTTTTTTAAAAAAGAAGATGCACTGGCTCTTTACTTCCCAGTGGATGCTGGTGGTAGGCAGGAAGCTGCTACTGCAAATAGAACCAAAACCAAAGCTACTAGTCTCTGTGTTGATGACTCAGGCATGCCCTAGGCAGCTTCGACTTCCAACTTCACTTTTGGAGGGAAAGTTCTTTTACTCCTGCTCTGACCCCAGCTGGCTACTCCCAGAAACCCGGCTGTGTTTCCTTAGCCATTGATGTGGGGCTGAGGAATAGGGGCTGGTCAATGGTTTGCACTTGTCTTCACTTATAAAAGCTGAACCTCAGTGGCCTCTCTCTTCATCTGGCATTCCATGACTATTCTAAATATCAAATCTGGTTTCAGAATTACCACCTAATGAATACTAATCTCTTTTTCCATGACGTTCATTTTCTTGTTAGGACTTGTAAAACTTTCATCTCTGCCATTTTGTGTCTGTACCCACCTATGAGCATGTTCTTATCTGATCACTGTCTTTCGCTTTAATTTGTTGACTTCTCCCCTATTTCTCAAATTCTTCGTCCTTTGGCATCCATGCTATTTTCTTGTTTTTCCTCCTAACATTCTGTTGCTCTTTCATAGCCTTTCATGGACTTTGCTTCCTTTCCCCTTTTTCTCAATGTTGGCTATTTTCTTTTACTTTGTCCTAACTTCACCCATTTCTATCAATTTCCATGATCTCATCTACATCTAAGTCTTCCACAAAAATTAAACTCCTAATCTCTGTCCAAGTCAGGCCTCTATGCTGAACTATATATACAAACTACATATCCATTTGGATGAACAATGAAAACTTTAAAATCAGCATATCAAAAAAGTAGATAAACTTATGGGTGTTCAAATCCATACATCTTTTTGATTTTCTTTTTTTCTTTTTTAACTAACAGCAACATACTCTCCCTGCTGATCAATCTAGAAAAAGTGCAATTATTCTCGACATAGCTCTCTTCTTTTAAACCTCACATCCCATTCTGTCACATAATCACTAAATCATCTTGTTTTTAATTTCTTAATATTTCATGAATCTAGTCTATCTTCCCTATATTCTCAATTACTTGCCTCACTTCAGGCCATTCTCATTTCTTACATGTGTTGACTCCCAGTGGCCTAACTAGTCTCATCTCCGTTCCTTGCTCCTTGTACTCCTAGACACCACACTGCTGTCAAAATAATCTAATATGCAAATATGACAAAATTACATTACTTAAAATTCTTCAGTGGCATCAGTATAAAAGCATTACTTCTCTCTTACTGTTTGCCACCCCCTCATCCAACACTTTAGATATGTAGAACTATTTCCTTTTCCATGACTCCTTGATGCTCTGCATTCTATGCATTTCCCCAATGCCCTTTCTCTTAATTTCACTTTCTGGAATGTTTAGAGGTATAAATGAGATAATGTAAGGAAAACTCATTGCACTGTGTCTGGAACATAGTAGACAACCAATTAAAAGTAATTATTTTTTCTCTCCTTCTCTCACTAGGACATTGCATATAATTCTGTTTTGATCACTAAGCCTTATTGTCTCAACCAGTCAAATCTTGATCTAGTGCCTGCCTATTAGCCATAGCAAAGTCCAGTGCATTTCCCCTCATTATAACTAAGTAAAAGCTATTAGGACAAGAGAATTTGTAATTTTTTTCACTGCAGTATTAACAAGCACACCGAACATGCCTGATACATAGTAGGTACTTAGTAAGTATTTGATGAATAAATGAAATTCTGTGAGAAGTCAAATATGAAGTCTTCACTTTCACTTGCAATCAAGATTTTTAATTTAATTTAGTTATTTTGAGAGGCATGAGGGACTCATCAGGTTGCCACAGAAGAACCTACTATAAAGAAAACAAATGTCATATTTTTGCCCAGAGCAGTCCTTAAGTTACATTGTACAGTTAACAAAATCTGAAGATTGAGCATCAGAGTCTAAAAGTAAAGTTAAAAAGCATCAAATCAGTTTTATGGGTACACTAACATTTATAGAATAAAGCCCTCAAATATGTTCAGTAATTTATGTACTTTATTTATATGAGGATGAACATGGACTTTTCAGAGATCTTTGCATCAAATGATATACAAAATTTTAAGCCAAGGTAATAATAAAAACTTGCTACAGTGACTTCCCATATGGGAAGGTAATCATGTTACAGATTTTAAGATACTTAACACCTTATGTCACATATGTATGCAAAAAAGATAAACTTTTATATTAAACATCTCTTTGAATGTAAATCTTTGTAAAGCAAAATATTCAAATGTTTCTGGCATATATTCTGCTTCTCTATAAAAAACATGTCTGAATTTTAAGGACGGCATTTTTTTGTGTGTGTACTATGTCAAATGTTTTCAAACTGTCAGTAAGAGCCAAGTTTTACATAATTTCCTTTGCAGTACCCACTCCATATGTCATTTGAAGGTCTCATTCAAGTATATTATATACTTTATTTTAAAAGTTAGCTAATCATAATTATTTATTTTTGTCTTTATTTCAAAGTTTAATGTCACATATTTTGATTTCCTGCATAAAATCAAAGTATTCCAGGTAAAATATAATTCCACAGTTAATATCTGGATTTTTCTTGTCTGTCAAGAACAAGATTTCAATGACTTTGTGACAAAAAACTAAAAACAAAAAACAACCCCAAACATGATAATAAAATGACTTCTAATAGTTCACTTAATAGGATATAGGCAGTTTATAATCTTTTTAAGAAAAGAAGACCTAATTAATTCTTTCCAGGAAGTCAAGAAACCCAAGGAGAGTGAATGATACAACTCATGTATCCTGAGCCTCCATTCTTTTGCCTTAGAAATTTTTTGCTCAAAAAATTTTAATGATGATAAGTCCTAAGCCTTCTTTTCTCATGGGAATATGTTCACCTTAGCACTTGACTACTTTCAGATATTTGTGAGGATTTTTACATCACATTGCAAATCTACATAATTACCCAAATATGGCAATAAAGGTTTATTGAATTAAAACACCAGTTGCTAAAAAATCTGGAGTTAAATATCTTCATTAAAATGATTGTGATAAAGTAAATATTGTCTGGGCTCTATTTCCTTGACTGCCAAATTCTATTTAGAATCACGGAATAATAGAGTAGGCTCAGTCAAGTTTGGTAGATTTAGATGGAAAAATATATTTGATGTGTTTATAATCACATCTCCAACTATTTTTCATGTACACCTGTATTTTTCACAAGTGTACTGTTAAGTGTACCATGTGACACCTTTCTAGCATGAGGTTTTCACTGTTCCAAGAGCACAGTCCTGTGGAGTGTTAAGAAGTGAGACATACAGATGTTCTAGAGATTATGAAGTGGTAGTAATATCTTGTGACAGATATTTCAAAATATTCACATTCTTAAAATATATAAAATTTGTTCAAATCTAGACAAAGACACACCTATTAAAACATGTTATATTGATTACAAAGACATTTTAGAAGCTATTTTCTCTGTAAAATTGACCATCAAATACATAAATAAGATTGTTCTACTAAATTGTAGATTGGTTAACTCAATTTCTTTTCATCCATAAGGAATAAGTAGCCCTGAAATGTCTTATTGAAACACCAACTTCCAGTGTCCACCCATACTTTGATGATATGTTATCAAAGGGGACGCTGAGGGAAGGTGATTAGTCTGAGCTCAATACCATAGCTGAGTGATCAAACTATGTGCCATCAAATATGAAAAAATAAATAAAATAAAAGCTCCTTACCCAACACTCCCTACCCACACCCCTTCTCTAGCTGCGGTAGTAAACTCGTAAAATAATGGATGCAGTTGATAGACTCCAATACTTTCATCAGTGAGACACTGGAAAAGTCCCAAATTTTTCCGCATATGCTTGTGCTAACAAAATTCACTGCTATGAAAACTTTCTCTGAATGAAAGATGCAAAATTTTCCCAGCTCTCGTTCAGCACATATCCTTACACCTTACGAAGTTAAAAACCTCAATCCCAGCACTATTACTTAGCCTACATATTATTTCTACCCCTAGAAATTCACAACCCAATGATTATAAAAGGAGGTGAATTTAAATGTCATGAATGTTCCTTGTCCTCAAAGAAATTACAATTTAAACAAAAATATGAAGAAACAGTGCAAATAAAATATTGCCGCTAGGTCCCAGTAAGAAAAAAAAAGGCAAACAGAAACTAATATTTGAAGGAGAATCAAATAGAGAGAGATTATTTACAAAGATGTGGGAGGATATAGGGAAAGCAAAAGGGATAGTGCAGTATTCAGGAGCTAGGAAAAAAACCAAAGCACCATTATCACTCTAATTCTAGGCCTCAGGGCAGGGGAGAGGGCAGTTATAGGGGCCAGGGGAGACAGAGCCTGAGTGTCAGGGCCACCTGACAAAAGCTGTGATCTTTGATGGAGGGATGCAGCCAGTCAAAGGCAAACCTATGGGAAGGACCTGGAGAAATAAACACCCCAACCTCAATTCCCACCTTTCCTCCAATCTGGGCTGACCCCCACATGCCAAATCCAACCAGAAGCCAGAGGGGAAAGTAGACTGTTGATACAATCCATTGAGCATCACCTCCTAAGGGGCAGAGCAAGATGGAGAAGGATGGAAAGACGATGTAGAATATCAAATAGAAGATCTCAGCACACACATTTAAATTAAATATATATATATATATAACTATTTTTAATTCTAATCATACCAAGGGAGATCCTTGTACAAACTGAGTTGTCATTTAATTCTAAATTTTGAAAATTCAGAAGTATTGCCTCAAATAAAACTATTAGCCATAATAATTTAATAACTAGCAGTGTCTTTTTTTTGCATGTTCTTTATGGTTTTTTCTTCTAAGCCCTATTTTAAGTCACAGAAGTTCCTGAAAAGATAAGCATATAAAAAAACTACTTCTGTGGGCAGAGAGACTAAAAGCATTCAGACTCTTCAAAAAATGCAATTAGGAGAATATTGGTCTGAGAGAATGGACACTCTATAAAGCAATGAAAGATTTGATGAAGAGAATATAGATTTGTTGATCAAACCTGTCAATACTTTGAAAGCCTCAGATCTCTGGTGAAAGCAAGTAAAGAGAAAAAAAACTTTGACGAGCAGATAGTAAATATGAAGTATTGCACAAACCCAAAACAGATTTAATACTAATAGCTAACATTTACTGAGAAATTTCTAGGAGACAGGCACTTTGTTAAGCACATTTAACGTGTCATATAATACAGCATTCCTAAGAGAAAAGGTTTAGAGAGTTTAAGTAGCTTTCCCAAGATGATTCAGCTAGAAAATTGTTGAGGCAGAAATTGAATTCAGCTCTGTCTGACACCCAGACCCTACCTACTTAATGACAATATCATCATTTTAATCTTTAATTAAGGAAAGTTAGTTCTATCAGAATAGGTAGGGATTCTGACTTAGTGAAGACATTACCTGTATTCTCATGTAATGTATTTAAACTACAAATATTTTATGTTTCAGAAATTGTAAGATTACAAGATCACATTTCAATTCTGGCAAATGAATTGTTTTCCTGCTTTATTCTCCTTTGTAGTTAGCATCATATGATTCATGCTATTTTTTAGATTAAAATGCAGAATTTTTCTGTAAAATTTATCTTCTTTTTCCACTTGACAACTAAGGCTTATCTTTGTTGATATATTGGTACCGAATTTATACTGATAATAACAGCTGAGTAGGATAGCATGCAAAATATATTGATTGTTTAAAAAAAAAAATGAGGGTCTTATGTATAAAGAGCATGTTTGACCTAGCACTAAAGAATAAGAGCTGAGATACAGATTAATGTGAAAAATTTCTAATATGCCTTAATTTTTGTAACTCTCATATTGTGGTACCAGCTATTTAATTCATATATCCTATTTTAATAATTTTCATTGCGAACTAAGCTACTGTGCATCTTATATACTCACAGAAGTAATGCATTGTCACCAAGCTGTGCCAAAATATAGAATTCTTTAATATGTCAAAAATTAATTTGAATAGTGAAAAAAAGAGGTTTTTAGTTAAAACAGTATTTGAACATTTTTGTGCTGTGCATTTCTAATTGTCTTAAAAATTTTGAGCATCAAAACATGACATGCTATAATCCATCAAGTGATATAATACAGCACAGTAAATCATGATGTAATAGATCGTTTGCCATGGCTCAGTGCTTTCAATAATGATGTAATATAAATTGATATAAAAGTATGTTAAATATGTATACATATATACTGTAAATCCAGCTGTCTCATTTTATTCAAGACTGGAAACACACTATATATTAAGCATTGCTTTTAAAGTGTTTTTTCATTAAAAAAAAACTGTTTAACATTGTAAAGAAGAAAAACCACAGGATAAAATGGTATTTTTATCACTAGAATTGTAGGAATTACTCTTTTATCCTTCATACTCCTTAATCTTCTATATATAATAATAAAATCTTTATGATCTATGCATAATTGAACTAGTAACTTATAATCAAACCTCAATTATCATTTCAGAGGCAAGAAAGAAATCACATAGACAAATGAAATTCTCAAATAAATGCAAGAAGCAGAGAATCAGAGAATTTAGAGTTCAAAGGGGCCTTAGAGATCAGCTAGTCCAACCCCCCTCATTTTACAGATGAAGATATTGATACCCAAGAAAGTTAAGTGAATTTAAATGTCACACAGCCAGGTTAGTGGCAGAACAAGGACCAATGGATCTTTGGCTTAGGGCTCTTTCCACAGTCCTACATCACCTTTTGAAGAAGACCTTCCAGGTGAAGCTGAACCAGTGATTTAAGGATGTCTAAGAACATTCCAATACAGTTTTCCAAGTCTACCCACCACATTACTTTATATTCATGCCTAAAAGCTGAAAACAATGCTAAAAAGCAGTCATAATTTTTAAGACTTATAAGTATGGTCAAAATATCGTTACTCAATTAGCTAATCAAAGCAATTAATTTTTGCTGAGTTTAACAACCTTCTGACCATTGCATTCAGGTGGAGATAGCAGGGCAGGGAAAAGCAAGATATCCAGAACAAAAATACTTAATGTCTTGGAATAGGAAACTCCAAGGGAATAAATTGAGATTGACAGATCCATTCATTTATTAATTTAATGTCCTTTCATTAAGGACTTAAATGTTAGTGATTCCAAAACTCTCCTGAAGAAAAGTTTCCTTGTCACTTACACTTAGCATCCTTATACAGCAACTGAGTTAGGCCCAGTAACCACAACCTGCGTCTTAAATTGTGAGTCTCATAATGAGGCAACTTTGGGGAAACATTGTACTAGATGAAAAGAACTGGTGCTCTTTGGAAAACAGATTCAGAAGAAAGAGACACAAGCCTAGAGCAGTTTACAGTATGAAAGTAGAGGAAAGCAATCAGCAAATGATACCAGCATATTGCAAGAGATCAGATGAGTGCCTTCTCATTAATAAGTAGAGTGAGGTTTGGTTAGGTCTATAGATCATGGTGAAGTGGAAATGGAGATTGGGTAGAAATAGATTGTTATTGCTTTTGAGGCTATTCTTGTTTTCAAAAATCCATTACCATATGACTTTCTCTCCTCTAAAATTAATAATTTGATTCCATTAACTTTTATTATAGGTTTTATTTTCTACTATCTTTTAAGATTCTAATTGTTTTTTGGCTTTCTTGTTAGCACTACTCATGTTTAGCCATGGGGACCTAACTTACATGTGAATATATGTTAGAATTTAATATTTTTAAGCAAGTCATGATGGCTTTTCATAAAGCAATTACATTTAAGTTGTTGAAAAAATAGTTTTTGCAACACAAAAATAGACATTTTGTATATTCTGTTAAATTTAAAAGACCTTTATTATAGTAAAATAAATAAAAGATATTTACAATCATAGTTAAAAGAATCAAAAATAAAGAAAAAAGTAACTGTAAGTAAAAAGCCTTTCTAAATAGAACGTGAAAACTATAGGCCATTCTCCTATAGAAATTATATGAGGTAAAATGCTATACACCATTTTGAAATTTAAATAATATTAGAAAAAAATGTAGTATATACAAACCAATTTAACTTATACTACCCCTAACTCTTACAGTCATCTTACATTAAATTAGAAAGAATCAAACAGAAAAAAAGTGCAAGGGACAAAAACAAATATTTAAAGAAGTTTTTAACTGCAAAAATTTAAAAACAATGTAAGGTTGATTTTACTTATCGAATGGGCATATGTAAGGGTTAAGACTTGGGCAGCAGTCCAACTGCCCAGGCAGCAGTTCAACTGTTGAATCAGCTATTAGCTCACAAAGTCCTTGGCCCAGCACACATAGCCTCTGGGCACAGCAGAAATGATTCTGAGGAGTTGCATTTTGTGTTCCTTCTGTGTAACATTTGCGTGATAACAGTAGTGTATGAATAACCCGACAAATAAAGAACAGCAGAGTGTGCCTGTAAATCTGGAGAGACGGCAACTGTGCCAGTATGAGGAAACTTCCCTCTCTGCCTAGTCTTTTTTCCGCCTACCTCCCGAGGTAGAGGCAGTGCACAAATGGCGTTCTAGCAGGATTTGACGTGTTCTCCCACTGCTCCCTCTGCTGAGGAGAAGGTAGAGGATATGGGCCACGGGTGGCCGCCCAGCTGTATGTGGGCTCTCCCACTGGTGTCCCTGGCCTGTCCTGCGGAGATCCCTGGCAATACACCTGCGGCTTTGTTGGGTGCTCTGCAGCGACCTGAGCCCCTGTTGGAGGATATGAAACCCCATGTGGCAGCTGCCTCGGGTAGGCTAGGAGTTCCTGTCCTTGCTTCGAGACACCACCCAAGAGATGTTAAAACCGGCTAGCCACTTGCAAGAACAGGAGAGAGAAATTAACCAGTTGTGTGAGCAACTGCAGTAGTCACATGTGCGGCCAGAGTGCTAAGATGTGTCAGCAGTAGTTCGGATGAGGAAGAAGAAGTAATACACATCCAACGAGCTCTTCTGGTTGTTACTTAGAAGAGAAAACACGACCAAGACATGGGGCAAAGAGGGGCCCCTGTTGGACAGCCCCATGTAGTCCAGCATACCGTGTACTGTCCCTATACGTAGGCAGAACTGGTTAAATTGGGATGGCAGTTTCGGCAGAAGCCGGAAAAGCCCATAGCTGCATGGCTGCTGCATCTGTGGAACGCGGGAGTGGATGGCATTTTGTGCTCCGGAACTGAGATAGAGAAGTTAGCGTTGCTTACTGGCCATCCCCTGCAGCACCAGCATCTCTTAAATGCGCAGCGGAAAACTGCGGGAAATCCCACCTACTCATTGATGGAGTGGCTCCAGACAGCCGTTTGTACAGTCTGGAATGACGCGAGGGAGTTGTCGGACTCTGTGAGCCAGTGGACTATATACGCTGAGCTAGTACAAGCAGTCCGGGAAATGGGCATGCGCAGTGCTGTCTTTGACATCAATAACAAGGGACTTGATGCCGAGAGGTTTATGAGTCTGATGAGGGACCTGCTCATGCAAAATGCTACTGCCCCCTTGAGGGAATAGCCATGATGGCTAGTCTCGGCAAGTCCGAGAGCCAACAAACCAAGATTCCTTTGGTGGCGACAGGGAGAAACACGCCCCTGTTGTATTGCCTAAACCCTGCAGGACAGTGATCATAAAACAGCACCATTCGCCAGGAGGGCAGGAAGAAATATCGGCAACTATTAAAGAACTGGTCAAGGTACAAATCCTCCATGAGGCCCGGAGCCTGTTTAATGCTCCGGTGTGTCACGTATGTAAGCCCGATAGGACGTGGCGTATGACTGCTGCCTATTGAAGAACTCAACAAGGTGGTTCCCCCTTTACATGCAGCTGTGCCTTCTATTCTTGACCTAATGGATACTTTGACTTTAACCCTGGGATCTTATCATTTTGTTTTGGACTTGGCAAATGCCTTTTTCTCCATCACCATTGCTGATGAAGCACAGGATCAGTTCACCTTCATGTGGGAAAGCTGACAGTGGACTTTTACTGTAGTGCTTATGTACTATATTCACAGCCCCACCATTTGTCATAGTTTCGTGGCTAAAGACCTAGGAAAGCGGCAAAATGCCGATGCCATTCGGGTGTATTATTACATTGATGATATAATGCTAACCTCTGATTCTCTTGCAGATTTGGGGTCAGCTATGGAGACAAGCAGAGAAGCGCTATATAGTCTCATAGGAAAACAATTGGCAGCCATGTGCACTGCTGTGCAAAGTACTGAAACCATAAGTTGGGAAGCCCTGGTAAAGATATTCACCACATACCCCATAAAGGAGTGGGTGCAGAATTGGATCGCCCAGCCATGAAGTAGCATGGCCCAGATGGCAACACTGGCTAAGTGGGGGGCCTATTTGAAACAGAGGAGCACATTTGCTTCCAGTTCATTGAGTAAAGAATTGCAGCAAGTTTTAGGTCCCTTAACGTATGCTGAGACACTGGACCCTGAGACTCCCTTACAAGTCCCCATGAGGGAAGTTTCCCTGGACAAAGCCAAGGTAGATACTGTGCCAGAACAAGCATGGTATACTGTTGGAGCCAGCCAAGGACCGGCAGCTCAATGGACCGCTGTAGCGGTGCACCCTCAAACTGATACCATTTGGTAAGAATTAGGGTTTAGTCAGAGTAGCCAATGGGCTAAATTGTGAGCTGTGTGCCTCGTAGTTGGCCGTGAGGCCAGCCCCACATCGACCCCTGTGGGAACGATCCATGTGGCAAAACCTATGAGATTAGGGGTTGTCTAAAGAAGTGACAGTGTACCATGTAGCAGCTCACTTCTCCCTTTTGCATCCAGGCAATGATGAGGCGGATTCATTAACTAAGTTTTCCTTGCAGATAAACATTGCCCAGGATGCAACCATGTGGCTGCACCAGAAACTCCTACATGCTAGAGTCCCCGTGATGATGAAAGCTGCATGCCTTTGGAGTTTAGCTGTGAACCCAGAGGCCACATAGACAGCATGCCATGCGTGCCCCTGATGTTCTCTGTTACATCAAAGGTCATTGCCCAGGACTACAGGTCAAATTGAGTAAGGACATATCCCGCTCATAAGATGGCAGATGGATTGTATTAGGCCATCACCTTTAAGTCAGCAGTGCCGATGTGCCCTACGGACGTTGACACGGCCACAGGTCTACTGACATATGCACAAGCATTAAGCCTGAAGCAGGGGTGACTCCATCCAGAGTTGGGGGAGGGGGGACAGTCCCAGAATCTGCGTAGTGTGCAAACAAGGCCACTTAAGGCTGAGGCCAGTTGAAGCCAATCTGCTCGTCGGAAGAAATAGGCTTTAGTCAAAGTGGCCAGTGGGCCGAACTGCAGGCTGTGTAGCTTGTTGTAAAGAAAAAAAAAAGCCCTTTAACTCTTTGTTCTGATAGTTGAGCCATCCCTGCACAAGTGGCACAAGAACATGGTCCAACAATTGAATGAGCGCCCCTTGACAGGGTAGGGTAATGCCCGTAGAAATTCTAGTGCATAAAACAGTGGCTCTGGTCCAGTTGCAAATTACAACAAAGGATCCCTTGCTGAAGCCCCAGATAAAGCTGCAGGGACATATTCTGTTACCTGCTGTAACAGTGCTCCATGGTAGCAAAAACAAAAACCACGGTATGGTCTTAGACCTTGAAGGCACCCCACGTGGGGTAGCTCGCTCTTACTGCTCCCTGAAAAACAGGATTACAAAGGAAATTAACCAATTTTTGACCTTTGTGAGTAGAAGTAACGATGCCATCAGCAGCAGCAACAATTTTTTAAAAAAATGTTTATATTAACTCTCTAGTCCATAATGAGTACTCCCACAGCTGCTAAAGCTGTTGCCCTTGCAGGTGGAGTGTAAGCGTTAAGACTCAGGCAGTGGCCCAAGTGCCCGGGCAGCAGCCCAACTATTGAATCAGCTATTAGCTCACAAAGTCCTTGGCCCAGAACACATAGTCTCTGGGCACAGCAGAAATGATTCTGAGGAGTTGCATTTTGTGTTCCTTCTGTGTAACATTTGAGTGATAACAGTAGTGTATGACTAACCCTACAAATAAAGAACAGCAGAGTGTGCCTGTATGTCTGGAGAGACTGCGGCTGTGCCAGTATGAGCAAACTTCTCTTTGTCTCAAGTCTTTTCCACCTACCTCCCTCACGAGCTCCCGAGGTGGACATAGTGCACAGCATACACACACACAGTGATAATATCCAGAATTGGTTTTATAAAAATATTCACATAAAAACACAAAAAGATGTGTACAAGGATGTTAATTGCAATTTTGGTTTTGGCACTAAAATTTAGAAAATAGCATAAATGTGTGACAATTGGAAAAATATGGTTCATTCACACACTGGAATATTATGCAACTGTTAAAAATGAGAAAAATCTGTATGAACCAAAGGGTAGGGGTCCATGATATATTGTTAAGTGCAACAAGCTGTCTAATAATATATATAGTATGATATTCTATTGCTTTATATAGATAACACCTATTAGTATATAGATAAATTTTTTAGGGGAGAAAATAAACATCAAATGCTATTGGAAACTTTTTCTGAGAAATTAGATTATGGAGAATCTTTTACATTTAAATTAACTCATTTCTGTATTGTTAATTATTTTGCAATGAAGTTGTATAACTTTGTAAAAAGTAAATATCCATAAAGTATTTAAAAATGTCTAATATATCCATTCACTAAATTAGTGAAGGCAAGAAAATTTTTATCATGTCATTCATTTCTAAACCAGTGAAAGTTGGTACAGACTAAGTGGAAATTGAAATACTTTGCTAAAAGCAGCTTAATTAACATGATAAATCACTTGGTGTTTTGACTGAAATTTTTGAAAGTTTAATGCATATTATTCAGAAGAGATCTATGTTTCTGATAGAGTTGCATATAAAGTAAAATTGTAGATTTTGAACACTCATCTGTGGGTGAATGCATGGCAGGGGAAACTGGATGATGCATTACCATAGAAAATACCAAATTCATCCAAAATAAAGGTTCAGTGGTGACATAGGTTTTGACCATACGAAATGTGTGAGCAATCTCATTATTCCAACTTAGCATCTTCCAAAGTTTGGAATTTTTTTTTTCTCAGAAGGTAAACTAAACAATAAATCACCTGTTTTCACACCCAATTCTGATAAGCAAAACAAATCTGTGGAATGATACAAAATTTCAAATTAAGTGGCTAAGTTTTGTTAGAGTTTGTGATAATCAAGAACAGGAGATTGAGAAGGTCAAACTTGAACTATAGTCTTTACGAAAACAAATTTTAAAAAGCATTTATATAAAAGTCATTTTGATTTCTGGGCATTAGTTGATAAAAGACAAGATGGCTTAAGAGGAATGGAATACTCCTCCAATTTTCACAATATGAATAATACAGTAATGCTTTGGATGAATAGGGAGGTAGGTATTTAACACGCAGGATAACTCTAAGCAAGAAGAGAATATATTACAAAAAAAAGAAGTGACATATAAATGCTACTTATATGCCACCAGGAGCATCCCCAATAAAAAGAAAGGGATACTTAAGGGATCAAAATTTAAAAAGGTATTGGTCCTTTTAAAAAAAGAAAGAGAGATAAACTAAAAGTCTGAAAAAAATCGGGCTTTCAAATGAAGTCAAGAACAACAAAAAGGAGTCATTTTACATAAGAATTTCATAATGAAAGAAAGGAGCCTTTTTGTTGGGACAGATGATATCCTAGTGATAGAATTGTGTATATTTAATTTTCATCCTCTTGGATAGATAATAATGATGATATTATCATTATTATTCTTACATTTATACAGTATTTTGTATTTTAGTTGAAGCATTTCACATACATGATATTATATGTGCCTCACTGTGTTATTGCAATGTATGGATAGTCATTTTCGGTGGCAGGACATACCAAGGCACATCGGGGTAGGGTGGTACTCTGAGGCCTGCTGACTCCAAATAGAATATTATTTACTTTATCTTCCTTTACATATATAATTTGAGAAACCCTGAGGTTGAGGGATCTCCAGGAGAGGACCTCCTGTTGGCCATTGATAAGTAGGTTTGTATTCAGGAGGGAGTCCCATGCTGGAGGCTGCATTAGGAGGATCAAAAGATTAGGCAAAAATAAGATTTCCCCCTTTCCCCCTGCTTTGTGAAGCCAGAAGAGAATGATTTTTGAAGAAAGGAAAGTGTGAAAAAATCCAGAGGCTAGGAGATGCTCAGGGAAGTGAATATTTATTTCTAGCAGAGAATTATCAGCCTTGAACTAAGAAATGAAGAGGTTAGGTAGTAGAGATAAGACTTTCAATAAGTGTAAGAGTGAATGGGGGAGAGAGATTGGTCCCTAGAGGTAAACAGAAAAACCTGGAAGAGTTTAGAACATGTTTTTAATTCTTCTATGAAGAAGAAAGTGAAGAGAAAAAGGTAAAGATAGAGCTATAATAAGAGATAATAGATGAAATGAGGTTCAGTATGAAGAAGGAGATCCATAGCAATGAAAAAAAAAAAAAAAAGGATCTGCTATAGTGATGAGGGCTATCTCCTTTGCTCCTTTTTGGGGATGGCAGTGAATAGAGTGGCAGAGGGTGATACAATTTAATTTCTACTATTTTTATCTGTAACATAGGAATTAAAGCCATTTGCAGAGAGTAAAGAATGCAGTAATTGCCTAGGAAGTTTGAAAGAAGAAAAGTTTTAAAATAGGTGCAGTGGATAGCAAAGAAAGCCAACTGAGAAAAGGAGGACTACCAGACAGCAATGAGGATCCAGCTGAGGTTGGAGGTCATGGGTTTGGTCATGACTTTTTTCCATTGCTGCGCAGAAGCCAAGGGATAAGCAGGGGAAAGATGAACTATTGGATTGATTTAAAGTAGGGCTTTTGAAGAGAAATGGGAAAAGAGGTAATTGGCTAAATAGTGACTGATGTGCTGTGCTATCCAATGTAGAGTCTACATTGGATAGCACAGCAAGTGAAGGCAGGGAAGTTTAATTTAAAGTAAAAGGGTCAAGGTATTAGAAATCTTGCTTTTCTTGAAGAATAATGTATTAAGGTTCTCTAGGGAAACAGAACAGATAGGAGATATCTGTAAATATTATGATATTTTTATAAGAATTGCCTCACATGACTATGGGGACACACAAATCCAAATTCCTTAGGGCAGGTTATAAGCCAGCTACTCCAGTAAAGGTCCTCAATGAATTCTCCAGGAAAAGCTGGCTGGCTGATGTAGAGATGGAAATTCTTTTTTCTGACTACTGAAATCATTACTTCTCCTTTTTAAGCTTCAGCTGATTAGATAAGACATTTTTCATTGTTGAAATTAATTGCTTCAGTTGATTGTAGGTGTAATCAGCCATCAATGCACTCAACTTACTCATGATTAAAGTCCATGAAATATCCTCACAGTCACAATCAGGCCAGTATTGGCTTAATCAAACAACTGGACACCATCACCTGGCCAAGTTGATACATGAACCCAACCATTGCAGTCTACCCCTTGTCAATTTTGCAGCCATATATATCAACTTAAACCATACTTAATGTCTATATGAAAAACAATATCATATGTTTCACCTAACAATACTCAACTCTCCTGCATACAACTGAAAAACACACTAAATCTCTCCAGACTAGGGGGCAAGTTCTTGGTAATATTTACTCTTAAACTTTTGATATCCTATAACTTAAATACTATGACATGAAACTAATACAATTTATGTCATATGATAAGGGGATAAGACGGAAGAAAACAAAGATATTTGCTTTATGTCAATATCCAAACATATTCATAAGAAAACAAAGAAAAAATATTAATAACCATTACTGTCCTCAGTTCTATAACTGGTCACATGGTCATAGTTCATATTTATCACAATTTTCTTCCACTAGCCATTCCATGTTCCCTTTACCCTCAACTAGCATCTCAACTTGCTGTCATTCTTTGTCTGGTGGGTGATCCAAAACTTCATTCCTGAACTGTCTGGACCATTGGTAGACCTGCCTGGATTGGGTTGTTGAAGATTCCCATTGACTTTAATCACAGGTCATGTTAGTACTATGAGATGCCCCAGGGGATTTCCTGCATTCCAGGAAAACTCTTCTTTACCTCCATTGTGTAGTTGCAGTCATATTTCTCCTTGATAGTCAAGATCAATCATCCCAGTCAGTACAGTAATTCCCTTCTTTGCCTGTTGATTCAGAGGCATATGGAGACCAAAGGGGCCAGATGGTAGTCCTAACTTCCAGTTCAATGGAAACATTGTTGTGTCTCATGTTGGAATTGTTTCTCCATTTGGAACTAAGACCTGTAGAACATCAGAGCTTAAGGTTTCAGAGACAGGAAGAATAACTTTTATAGTGGATTACTAGGGGTAATAGTGAGTGGTACCACTCCCATTTCCACTCTTTGATTCCTGGATATGTGAATCCTGGCTATGGGAGAAATAGCACCATAGAACGGATGCTGATTTAAAGCTTACACGGACTTCAATCTTGCAAGGTATTGCCACCTTGTTGGTACCATAACTGAGTCTTCAAAAGGCCATTCCACCATTCTACGAATACAGCTGCTTCAGGATGATGAGGAACATTGTAAGACTAGTGAATTCTCTAAGCATGTGCTTATTCCCACACTTCATTGGTTGTGAAGTGGGTTCCTTGATCAGAAACAATGCTGTGTGGAATAACTTGAGGGTGGATAAGGCCTTTTGTAATTCCACAGTTTGTAGTTTTATAAGAAGCATTGTGTGCAGGCAAACCAAAATCTGGAGCATGTATCTATTCTAGTTAGAACAAATCACTGTCTCTTCCATGATGGAAGTGGTCCAGTGTAATCAACCTGCCACAAAGTACCAGGCTGATCACCTCATGAATTGATGCTATATCAGGGACTGAGTGCTAATCTCTCATGCTGGCAGATTGGGCACTCACCAGTGGCTGTAGCCAAGTCATCCTTGGTGAGTGGAAGTCCCCATTGTTGAGCCCATACATAACCTCCATCCCTACCACCATGGCTGCTTTTCTCATGAGCCCATTGAGCAATGACCAGATTGGCTGGGGAAAGAGGCTGACTGGTAGCCACAGAATGGGTCATCTTACCCACTTGATTATTAACATCTTCTTCTGCTTAAGTAACCCTTTTGAAAGCATTCCCATGGGACACAAATATCTCCATGTTTTTTGCCCATTCAGAAAGATATATCCACATACCTCTTCCCCAGACCTTTTTGTCACGTTTCAAATAATGCTCCTTCCAAGTCCTCACCCATCTACCTTAGCCATTGGTTACTTCCCATGAATCATTATACAAATGCACCTCAGCCATTTTTCTTTCCAAGCAAAACAAGTAACCAGGTGCACTGCTCAAAGTTCAGCCCACTGGGAGGATTTTCCCTCACCAATGTCCTTCAGAGACATCCCAAAAATGGACTGTTCACTTTTGGGTGGTACCTGCATATCATCCAGAAATATCTGTAAACCAGTCCCGATTTTCTCTTTCCCAGTCAACTGATTATAAGGGACTCTCCAAGAGGCCATAGCTGTGGGATTGGAAAGAGAAGGCACAGTAACAAGCCAAAAGGTGTTTTTCAAAAGGAGAGCAGTTTTCTGCAGAGGATAGCAAGGCTTTACTCCAAAATTCTAAGAGTTTGTATTGTTATTCTCCTACAGGGGCTTGACAAATTCTTCAGATGGTGTCTCCATTTGCCTAAAACTTCCAGCATCATTGGATCTGCTAGGTCATATGGCCTAAGTGGCAGAGCAGCTTTCACAGCAGCCTGTACCTGCCACAGAGTCTCCTTTTATTCTGGTTCCCACTCAAAATTCATAGCTTTTCTGGTTACTAACTAAATGGACTTGAGTAACACACCCAAAAGAAGAATATGGTATGCTACTAGAACCAATTAGTTGCTGTGCCTCTTTGGGGGTCATAGGAAAGGCCAGATACAGCAGCTTTCCCTTCACCTTAGAAAGGATATCTCAGCATGCCCCATACATCTGGGCATCTAGAAATTTCACTGAGGTAGAAGGCCCCTGTATTTTTGTTGGATTTTTCTCCCATCCTCTGACACACAAAACGCCTTACTAATAAGTCTAGTGTAGTTGCTACTTCTTGCTCACTATGTCCAAGCAACATGATAGCATCAGAGCATCAATATAATGGACCAGTGTGATGTCTTGTGGGAGGGAGAGACAATCAAGGTCCCTGTCGACTAGTTTATGGCACAGGGCTGGAGAATTGATACACCCCTGATATAAGACAGTGAAGGTGTATTACTGGCCTTGCCAGGTGAAATCAGACTGTTTCTGAGTGGTCCTTACTAACAGCAATTGAGAAAAAAGCATTTAACAGATCAGTAGCTTCATAATATGTACTAGGAGATGTGTCGATGCCACATCTGAAATACCAGCTGCAATGGAAATCACTACCTGGTTAAGTTCACAATAAGCTACTATCATCCTTCAAGATCCATCTCCTTTCTGCACAGGTCAAATAGGAGAGTTGAATGGGGATGTGGTGGGAATCACTACCTCATGACCCCTGTATCCTTTAAGTGCTTGACAGTGGCACTAATCTGTGCAATCCCTCCAAAAATACAATGTTGTTTTTTATTTTGATTTACTATTTTGCTAGGTAGAGGCAGTTCTAGCGGCTACCACTTGGTCTTCCCTACCAAAATAGCCCTCACTTTACAAGTCAGGGAACCAATGTGGGGATTCTGCCAGTTGCGCAGTGTGTCTCTTCCAATTATGCATTCCAGAACTGGGGAAATAATCACAGAATGGATCCAGGACCATCTGTATCCACTGTGAGACAGACATCAGATAAAAGTCCATTGGTCATCTGACCATCTTACTCTGACTGGTGGACCAAAAGTGACATTTTGTGTCTCCTGGAACTAATGTCACTTCCCAGCCAGTGTCTAGTAATCCCCCATATGACTGGTCATTTCCTTTTCCCTAGTGCACAGTTACCCTGGTAGAAGTCTGTAGGTCTCTTTGGGAAAGGCTGAAAGGAAGATTAACAGTAAAAATTTTTGGCAGTATAACAAGGTCCTTCTCCAAAGAGACCTGGGCTTCCCCTCATTCATGAGTCTCTGGGTCTGTTAACTGCCTCAAGTCTGAAAATTAAGGACTATGAATTTCTGTTTTTGTAATTCAAGTTAGACTTTTGTTCATTTGACCTATAACTTCCGCTTATATAGATCAAGTAAGAGTTTAGTAGACTTCCATCTCTTGTACTTCTAAGTACTTCATGATCTACTAGGCAACACCCTAGGTCTTCATGAGTGAGACTATTTTGATGGCTGCTTTGAGTCTGCTGTCCTTTATGGTAGCCATGTCCTCCTTGTCTTTGGCACTTAAGTGCTGCCACTTGGCTTCTGCAAACCCAGGATCTGACCATTCCCATTGTGTTTAAGGGCCCAAGGTCAGTGACAGCAGTTTCTATGTAATCTATGACCTACAAAGAAGAGTGACCACAGAGCTCCTCAGAAATTATGGAGTTAGTCTCACAAATTTATTCTTTACAGTCATAGTGCAAGGTATGTCCTTGTGGTGGGTGAGCAGGTCTTACATGATTAATCCATTCAAGCATTCCAGTCTCTCTAAGCCTTTGGATCTCCTTACTTACATTAGACCAGGGAAATTCTGGTATTTCAACCTCAGGTAATGTTGGCTATCTTTTAGTCCATGTTTTAGCTAACCACCCAAACAAATGGTTTGTGTCTTTTCTAAATCCTCATCCTACAACATTTAATCCAATAGTTCTGCTTTGTAGGCCCATATCAATAAATTCAGCCTGATCCAACTTTATATTCCTTCCACCACTATCCCACACACTTAATATTCATTCCCACACATATTCCCCTGATTTCTGTCCATATAAATTGGAAAACACATGAAGTTCTTTTTGAGGATAGTGTACTTCCTCATGGGTCACACTTTGTATCTCACCTTTTGGGGCCTATTGGGATTTCAGTCTAGTTATAGGTCTGGAAGAAAAGAGGGGTGGTGAGGATGGGTCAAGAGAATAAAAATAATTAGAAGTGTCTTGCAAGCCAACTACCTTAGCATTCCATTGCAGTTTCATCTGGTGAGGAGTGAGGGCTGTTTGCTCAGGGGAAGTATGGTGACTGCTTCCTCAGGGCATACCATTAAAGGTTTATCTGGCAAAGGCTCAGTGGAATATAGGGTTTCATTGCCCCCAACCCATCATTATCAACACATATGTCCCCATTCCAATTTTCAGTATCCCATCTCTTTCCAATAAGTGTCCTCATTTTGACATCAGGCATGCTGCAAGATTGGGAACTTAGCTTATGTTATAATTCAGCCACTTGCACAATGAGATTCTGGGACTGGTTTTCAGAAATCTCAAGTTTGTGGCCATATGAAATGATATTTTCTTTCAGGGAAAGTTGTGGTGCTTAAGTTGTAAATTTGACACCTTCAACTCATCCATTTCTTTTTATAACTGTATCCAGTGTATTTAGGAACACCCAGTCAACATCATTATACCTTGCCTCTTATAAGCATTTGAGTAAACATATTTAATGGTGATATTTGGCATATCTCTATTGCTAACTCACAATATGGACTATCAGTGTCATCTTGATTATTGGAAATAGAGTCATTAGTGCCTTTGAATCTCAACATCTGCAGAACCAACTCAGAAATCTCATCTTTAAGATTCTGTTTCTCAAGACCCATTCTCAGCACCAAAGGTTCTCTAAGGAAGCAAAACCAACACGAGATATTTGTAAATATTATGATATTTTTATAAGAACTGTCTCACATGACTGTGGGATGGGCAAGTACAAATTTTATAGGGCAGGCTCCTCAAAGAATTTTCCATGAGAAGCTGGCTGAAGTAGAGATGGAAATTCTCTCCTCTGACTGCTGAAATCATCATTTATTTTAAAGCTTTCAACTGATTTGATGAGCTATCTCTCATTGTTGAAAGCAATTACCTCAGTTGATATAGATGTAATCATCCATAGATGCACTCAACCTACTGATGATTAAAGTCTGTGAAATGTCTTCACTGTAATACTCAGGCTAGTGCTTCCTTAACCAAACAGCTGGACACCATCACCTGGCCAAGTTGACACATGAGCCTAACCATCACAATAAGTAGAATAAGAAATTTCCTTTTAGCCAGACCATTGGTGTGGTAGTTTGAAGCTATAAGTACCCCAGAAAAAACATGTCCTTAAATTTAATTTAATTCATTCCTGTAGGAATGGACCCATTGCAAGTAGGACCTTTTGATGAGGCTACTTTAGTTAAGGTGTGACCCACCTCAGTCAGGATGGGTCTTGATCCTCTTACCGAAGTTCTATACAAGAGAATGAAATTCAGACAAAGAGAGAAAAAGCCATGGAAGTAAGAACCTGAAAGCAATGAAACCCAGAAGAGAAGTGAGAGACCAGTAGATGCTGCCATGTCCCTTGCCAAGTGACAGAGAGCCAAGGATCACCAGCAGCCAGTCTTTGGGAAGAAATCTTTGTCCTGATGATGCTTTGTGAACATTTTCCTGGACACTGTGAGCAAATAAATTCCCATTGTTTAAGACAACCTATTTCATGGTATTTGCTGGGAGAAGCCTAGGAAACAAGAAGGAGGGGGAAGGAAAGAAAGAAATTCTAGCACAGGATGAGGAAGAATAGTATGGAGAGGAGAGACTGGCGAGAGCTACAAGAGAAAATAATTGCAAGCAGAGCTGTTAACTTTCTTGAGACATGGGAGCAAGATCAAAACTTGGTCTCAGACATAGATTCTCTATGACACTGAGTAACAGTTCAAGAAAACGCAGCAATTACATTGTCTGGTGTGATAAACAACCGTCTGCTTTCTTGTTGTTACATCTGGTTTTTCTTTCTCCAACAATTATAGCTAAGAAGAGGGAGACAAAAATGAAGAGTCTAACATAAAAACAAAAATCCTTTCCAGTTTTCCCTGAAATCAGTTCTAAATCAGTGAGATATAGAGATAAAGAACCAAGACACCTGAAAAGGAATTGCTTTTCCATAATAAGTCTTTTTCAATAGTAACTCATTACATCACACTGACTGGAAACAATACCAAAATAAATTAACAGTCCTAGGGAAAGTAAGAGGAAACAAGATAAGCAACAATTTAAAGTCTTTTACGATTTAATATTATTTCCACTAAAATATTTACTTTACTGCAGTAAAATTTTCACTAATGTTTATTTTAATCTTTTGGTTCTAAGAATACATCTTCAGTATAATTTATCAAATTAATTGATATGAGGTTAAAAAACAATATCCAACCAAATGGAGGTCATCTCTTTTTTCAACTATCAGATTTAGAGTGCTATTCCTGTAACATAGTGGATTAACTCTTGCATATACTATATATTTATAAACAAATATTATGGGCACATGATATTTAAACAGATAATTAGGTTTATAAACTATTGAAAATTATGAAATATTGTGACATCCTATATACTGCAATGAAACTGTTCTCACAGTCATCGACAATGTGTAGTATCTTAGATGCTAAGCCACTGCATTTGCATTTCTTTAACAAAGGATTTCATTTTCTTGAAACATGTTATGGCCTGGCCTCATTAATTCAGGAAAAAAGGAAAATACAATTAAAGAAAGTCTTCAGAGATTCTAAAGTCATCTGAATTTGGGAGTGATTAATAGCATGAATGGTATTAGCTTAAATTAGTCCTATTGCTCTGGTAAGGTATATAGAAATTGTTCATATTTTTATATAAGAGTTTTGTTGTCATTTCTTTCAATCTCATGAAAGAAATTCAGGGCCAAAAATAGTACTGTATATATAACCTGTATGGAAATGAAATATGCTTCCCAGTATTGTACTCCACAGTCGCTATAAAATCTCTAAAAACTTTAACTTTTCCATATGAAATTTCTATCACTTCCAGTTGAACATAAAACCACTAGTTATTCAGAATGTCTATGTAGCTATATCCCTGTCTATAATATCCCTCTCTCATCTCTCTAATTTTTCTGGTATGAGAACTTGCACTGAACTTTTGACTTTAAGTTTCCTTTGCATTTATACGAATTTTACATATTTCACTTTTTGAAATAGGTGGATAACTTTGTATGTTTAAATAATTTACAATATAAATAATGTACTCTACAAACAATACCATATGTATTATAGGATATATCTGCCATTCTTACATGATTTTATAAAACACATGGTACAATACACAGATGCCATATATAGAGACTTAAAATATAGAGGTTTTATTTCAAAATGTGATGTATTTCAACGTACATACAGTTATAAGATGATAGCATGTCAGCATTTTTAAGCTACAAAGTTTTGTTACTGAAACACTTGAAAATATCCCTTTAACATGCTTTCTTATTTCTTTTCATTTTCTTGAATGAAAAGGAGGAACAATGCTATTTAATAATAATTTAATATTAATGTGGGTAAGTTAAACCTCAAACTGCATTGTCATATTAATGGGTAAAGGTTTTTTGAAGTATGGTCAATTTATTGATTTAAGCATGTAAAACTGTTCCTGTTACTTAGGCAGCTTTCTTTTGTTACATCAAGAATGGTAATTTTATTGAGAAAAGCACAATAGAAGATGATTGATTGTCTGCTTTTGTCATGGAGATGAATTATTGCAGAGTGCATACATGAAAAAATAAAAGCATTGTTCTATAAATTGGCCCTTGATGCTTTGTTCATTTGAGCTTATTGTTTGTAGACTCTAGTATAAGCTAATACTAAATAGTATAGTAAATAAAAGCATTTTTTTGCTAAAGCAAAATTACTGTCTTCACTAATGAAACTCAGCTTTAGGAAATAAAAGTGTCTGCCAGTGTACTACATTTAAAATGTGTAATTTAATTTATGCCAAAAGCTGTGTAGTAACAGAAAGTTTGAACAACTATAATTATACTAAATTAGTAATAACTGTGCATAATGAAATATGAAAAACTTTTTATTTAAAACTTAATGGATGGTGGAAAAGTTTTCGTCATGTATGGTGGTGATGGCAGCATGACATTGTGAATATAATTAACAGTATAGAATCATATCTTCGAATGTTATTAAAAGGGGAAATTTTAGGTTAGATGTATGTTACTAAAATAAAAATGATGAAAAAAAAGCATGCAACTGTACAACACACACAGTGATCCCCTAAGCTGAACCATGGACTACAGTTAATAGTACAATTATAAAAATATACTTCATCAATTGTAGCAAATGCATCATACAAATGTAAGTTTTAATAATAAGGTGGTATATGGGAATCCTGTATTTAATGCATGATTGTTCTTTAAACTCACAACTTCTTTAATAAAACAATGTAACAAAGAGATTTGTAATAATACCATTTTGAAAAATAAAATTTTAAAACAATACAAAAACTTAATGGAAAAGCAGCTCACAAGCAATGCAAATTAAGATACGGTACATTTAATTTTAGACAGTTGAATAAAATCTATTAAGGAAAAATAAAATTGTCAGTAACCGTTGAATGACTTCAATAACTTCTTAATCAAAAAATTAGAATCATGACTATCAAATTTTATGAGTTTTAGAAAGATAAAGCATTAGAATAAAAAAGGTGTTTCATCAACTATTATGTCTCTAAAACAAGATATAAAATACTGCTTTTAAATAGATTAGTGTCACACCAACTTATTATTTGCTTCCTAGAGAAATTCTTTCCTTTATATTTGAGGTATGGATAATATCTAAAATAATTAATTACTTATTTTATTAAATTTGGTTTTTAGATAGATATTACTGTCAGTGACAATCAGATCTCTCTAGCTATGCTACTTTTAACCCAATTCTTTTTTTACTGTGCACTGCTATTTGCTGAGAGACAGAACTCTTCATTCCAGATACAGCTATCACCTGGTGTTTGCTAAATCACTGTGAAATTCTTGCAACAGCTGTTTGTTCCTGGGGAAACATTCACTTCATATTGCAGCAATAAACTGATCATTGCCAATTAAATGCCCATTAATTGTGTAAGCAAGGATTACTGCCAGATGTTTACATTAGAAAGAAAAATATCCTTTGCTATTTATTTTCCACTTATAGCCATCCCTTTTCATGTAGATAATTACATGTAAGAGGTTTGTTTTTTTATACCATGCAACAAATTTCCATTCAAAAATTAATAAAATAATCTTTCCATAGGTTTGATTTAATAGAGATAGACTAGAGTATAATACACATATAATGAAAAGAATAAACTTGGACAAAGTCATTTTGTTCAATGCAAAAAATACCCAAAAATTACACAGTGATTCAAATTTTCTCATTTGTTTTATTTGCTGTATTACATGTTGCCTATAAATTGTCTTAATTTTCCCTTTATTACATTTGAGTAATAAGTCTATGGTATTTTGCTTTTTAAAAGTTGAGATGGAGTAAACTCTTTCATAGCCTATCTTAGAGAAGAAAACTGTAACAATAAAGGAATCAATATGAAATAAAAGCAGGTGGCGTTTTCAGATTTTTAGCAAAATCTTACAACCTTTATATTTACCTGGAGCTTCACTCTACCTCAAAATATAATTTAAGTTCTTTTCCGGAATGTAGTAGTGATGAAAATGAAACATGCACTTAATACTATGTCATCCCAAATAATTTCTTTCTCAACACCAAAACAAATGGAAAATAAACACTAACTATAATGATTATATTTATTACCTCTTAAAGCTTCTAAATGAATGGCAAAAGTTAAAGAAAAAATAACGCTTCCACTGCGATAGACATCTATAAATCATGCTTATTAGATACAAGAGTTTCACAGAAATGTCAGACACCTATTTCCTTGAACGGCCTTTCATGTTTTTTATAAGGAATAGCAAATTCATGTACACATCCACCCTCTTAGTACCACTGCCCTCAGCCCTACGGCCCAGCCATACAATGTATGCAAACAACAACAACAGAAAGATTAGGTGGCATTCTTTTCCTCACCATATTGAACCACACCTCCTCTTTGGAAGGTGATCACAGGACACATTCAGAGCTGCAGAAGACATGAAACAGTAGCATCTGGCTCCTTAAATATCTCCACAGGCATTTGTAATGGCATCTTTGAAGTTTTCTCTGCATCTGTCACATGTTTAGACTGCATATTGACTGCCCCAGCTGAGCACGATTTTGATTCTTTGAGACTTTGAATAGTGTAATCTGTTTTAAGAATAAGGCTCGGGAAAATCCTTCATAATATCCATACACAAGCTCTTTCATGACTGAAAAAAGGGGGTCCTCATTCCCATAACTGTTATTTTTTATGCTGAAATGATGCCAGCCTTTGAGTTAATAAAACAGCCTACAATTACATTCCGGCTTTACATATTTTTTGAGAACCTATACTCAAAAATCACATCTTCTCCACTTTTTTAAAAAACCAGCATTATAGAAATTACTACTTGAGAAGAAGGCCTCTGTAAATGTGTTGTGTGTGTAAACATCTTGGCATCCTATTATAAAAGAAATAATGACCGCTGTCATCTCACTTTGAAAGTCATTTTTGATTCGATCTATTGGACATCAAGTACATCAAGTTCAGAATATAAAAGTGAAAAGCAGTTTGACTTAAATAGTAGTTTGAGGGCTATTGACTTTGCATCTGTTAAATTAATATAACTCCAACAATGAAGTCCTAAAGACTATACTTATCCCACCTCAATAACTGTATAGACCATTGCCTACTATTAATGGTAGTATAATCCATTAATACAATATATGAAATAATCCCTTAAACACAAATTAGGAAGGTTCAAGTGCTGCTTCATCCTCTCCAATTTCTTGGGGTTTGTTTGTTTGTTTGTTTAATTTTAGGAGGCACCAGGAATTGAACCCAGGACCTCATACATGGGAAGTAGGCACTTAACCACTGAGCTACACTCGCCTATCTTTTTTACATAAATTTTTTGAAGTAGACAAAATCTTCCTTTGGTATCTCTAAATTTAATATTCTATTTTATTTTCTTCAGTTGAAGAAAGATGTTAATAAGTTCACTGACATTAGAATTTCTCTCCCTTAGAGATTTTTATGAGAAAAGAAGACCCCATGAAGAAGGAAAATGCTTTGCATTAAATGATGACTATTAGAACACACACAAGCACATATGCATACACAAACCCAAACAAACAAAAATACTGTATGAGGACACATAGGAGTGTGATTAGATGAGCAAATTGTGTATTTGTAAATTAAACAGACATAAAATGAAAATCACAAGTATAAACAAATATAGCCACATAAATACACTACTATCTTTGGGTTGAATATAATGCCCTTAGTAACCTAAGACTTTGAAGAAAGTCACCCTCAATCTGGCAGAAGGGAACAAAAAGAAAACTGTGCCACTTTCTCATTAATGATCTGCTCTATAAGGGAGTAGGGAAGCAATCCAGAACAATAAATTAAATGCTATTAATTCTCTTCATGTGGAATATGGTATAGATCTCAATTCCTTCTTTACAAACAGCCCTCATTTCTCCCAGCTGCTTCACATCCATTTGTGGATTCATACTATGCCTCACCCCAGGGTTCCAAGTACTAAAATTCATAAATCAACTCATTTGTGGTAATAGTTTGCTACTTTAAAAATTAAGAGCACAGAGTAATGTCCATATTGTATATACACATTTGGCTATCATTGTGCCTCTGTAACCATTGGAAGTCATTTTTGGCAATATTGGTGGATGGTGTGAAAAATGAATGGGAAATCTCTTTTAGAGGAATAACTTATTCAGTCTCAATTTCATTTTTGTTATCAGGCATCTATGCACGCAGTTTCTTCCTCATGTCCTTCATCCCATAAGGTGATGGACTGAATAAGAATTCAGGAACAAATTATTGAATTTTGTGATTGATAAAGAGATACTTGGCTGGTAAATTCTGTTGACTATGTAACAGAAGAATTAAGATTAGAAATTACAGGCTATAAAATGCTCTAGAAGAAAGACTAGAAACACTAAAGGGCAATAAAGGGAGAAAGCTTCAGACAAAATATTTAGTTACTGATTTTAACTGTGCCATTTATTACTCAATAAACATTTACTAAGTCACTGCTGTGTTCCAGGCACAATGAGAGAGCACAAGGTAATAGAAAAATATACTCATTTGCTAAGGGTTTAATTCTGGTTCTTCCACTAACTGGCTGTTAACCAAGAGTAAACCACTTTACTTTTCTGAGTACCAGTCTTCTCATTTGTGAAATAAGAAGAGTAAAATAGATATATAAGTATCTTCCAGCTGTAAAGCTCATTACAGAATTTTTCATTTTTCAATCAGACAGTTTGCCATATTGTACATATAGCCCACAGGTCTGCAGATTGCTGCTCCAGACTCCTCAAGCTGAGCAGGGTATTTCCTACTCTCACAGTTGAGATCATATTATGCGATTATTCTGAGATTAAGCCTCACATACAAAAAACGAGATACCTCAGAAGGCCAACAGTAGTACCTAATGTCCAGAATGAAAGTGTGCCTCCAAATATACCACATGATTCTCTCAAGAATCCCAGTGTGTTCTATGAGACATTAGCCCTACAACATTTTCCAGAAGAAAAAGGGTTTGGTGATTAAATGAGTCTAAAACAATTCTCTACATTACCCATCTTAAAGATTCAGGAATGACAGTTCCGAGAAGTCTTGCAGTTAAAAAAGTTGTTTAATGTTACCCTTACATATTTATCCTTCACAGTACTGCAGAACCCAATTTAGAAATCACTGCACTAGAAAATGAAACCAAGATTTGGCTTAATGGACTTCCTAGAAAACAATCTCTAAGGCAGAGACCAATGAAGAGTCCATAACCTGGCACCTGGTCTGCACAGAAAGGCACATAGTCAAGGGAGTGTTTTTTGTTTGTTTGTTTGTTTGTTTGTTTAGGAGGTACCAGCAACTGAACCTGGGACCTCATACATGAGGATCAGTCACTGAACCAATGAGTTACCCCTGCTCCCCCAAGAGAGTGTTTAATGTTGTTAAACTTACCACCCATCCTACAGGCATCAGTACTTGTGATGTGGGTCAAAAGGGGAGCTGGGTGAGCACCACACACCCCCTTAATTTCTATGGAGGACAGACTTTTCATGAGTAACTTTTATTGCTGCAAAGTGCAGAGGAGTTTGAGGCATAGGTACTGAGTACAGAGAAACCCCTGAAAAAGCTCCCCGGGAATGTGATTTTAGATGTAATTGCATTGGGTCTTGGCTTTCATCCTCTACCCAGCACATAGTCCCAAACAATCACAGTCTAAATTTCTAATTTCCTGGCCATAAGAGGGGGTCTGTGTAGCAGAAAGTGAGACATGGGGAGGAAAGAAGGATTGGCAATCTTTTCATAGTAAACAAGGAAGTAGGTGGATTCCTGCATCCACAGTTGTCTCTCTACCCATTCTCTGGATTGGGATAATAAAATAGGCACCATGTTTCATTTCCTGAATTCACTATCACAGGACCATTAACAGACCCCATTAATATTTAAAACAGAGCAAACACTACCAGGTGGTGAAAAACTGTGGCCGGGACAAATCTGAAATTTAGAGGCACCCAGGGACCTCATGAACAACTAGTATATAAATTTTCCCCAGTCATTCCATTACTCTTGAAAATTCATAATTTTACCTCCATTTTACTTAATTGAGTTTTGGACCTAAGTTATCACTTTGTGGAAGGGTTTTACAGTATCTGAACTTAAAATTCACAATTAGAGCAGTGGTCATGACCTTGCTAAACAATTTTTCTGGAGGAGGATTTCTTGGATAGTTGTTTAACAATCACCTCTTAACTCTTGGCATCATTTTGGAATACTTTTGCTGCAAAGAAGTAGAAAAACTGAGGAAGAGTGTCTTAAAGAGAAGGAATTTACTTTTCTCACAGAGAAAACAAAAAGAGCTGCTAACACTGAATATTGTTTAACTAGCTCAATTGTATCATGTCTACAGAATCTACAATTTTTTGGTCTTTCTTTCAAGGATGGATACTTACCACTGCAACACAGGCATCATTTCTACATTCAAAGATGGATACAGAAGGATACTATCAGCCACAACTGTCATTTTTATCACGGAAAGCAACAGGCTTCCCAGCAGACAGAAGGAGATTTCTACTTTAGCCCAAACGATCACATAACTGCAAGGAAGTCTGGGAAAGCATGTGTCAAAAGCAAGAAAAGCAAGGATACTCAAAGAGTGCCGAGCAGCCACAAAGAATGACACATTCCCTCTACAAACTGATTTAATTGTCTGTGGTTATAATTGCAAAGATTCTTCCAAAAGTCAAAAACTGAGAAAAAAATATAAACAATAACTCTTAGACATTTTTCTTTCTCCTAACAAAAAGGGAGAGCTTTTTATACTTCAGTTTAAAATAATCTTATTTTTTTCCTACTTCAATGAGTTGTGAATATCAGTGACTTACATATAGCAATAATAATTCAAAACAATTCTATCTCCACTCATAAAATCTCTGTGAAGGAACTGGTGAAAATTTCATTCAAGTCCAGGATTTCTCTCTTTGCTTGGGTGGCTATCCTTCCTGGTATTTCTGGAACATCCTCAATAGTCTGTTGTCTCTTTACAATTATTAATAACACACTTTCACTTTCAAAGGTGTCTCAACTTGAACAATAAACTACATGGTCACCATACCCATCACTCTCCCTGAGGGAATGATTCTAAAATTGACTTCATTAGCCCAAATCATGTACGTGAAATAGAGAACTCCACTAAGAGTAGCTTGCTTGGACTCTCTACTTGAATACTCCACCATAAATTCAACTATCCACAAGCAAACTTAGCCCATCCATTCAGTGGTTCTTACCAAGTCTTCTTTCCCTCAGTAACTATTAGTGAAGAGCCCAAGAGATCAAATACAAGTCCCAGCAATTTCCTTTAAATATTTGCATAAGCCACCTACTTAGCTCTGTTTCACACACATCCAAATTTTCCCTATCTATAAGAAATTGAAGAATGGGTAAGGAAGTTTAATTTCCTATAAGGCATTTAGAATTGCCTGCTATAGACATAGAAGACAATAAAACAAAACTTTTTTTTATGAACATATTGATGCCCCAGCCAGTCTTCCCTGCCAGAATCACTCAGATAATTAAAAAGGAATCAATTCATCATGATTTTCTGAACTGACCTTATGAGAATCACTGTTGGTCTCCTGAAAAGAATGGCTACAGAATTGTATAAATACAACAAAAATCAGAATTACTAAAAGTTAGAAAACCCCTGCATCTATTTTGTATTATTTTGAAGGTAGCACTGCCCTTCTGCATCCCCTCTGTTAACTTTTAGCCATGACTACAACCAAGACTGCAATCAGAGGGTAAAACCGGGTGACAGAACAGAGAACAGTCCTACAAGACTGAGCATCTAGCAGTGCAAGCAGAACTGTAATAGTCAGCCTTGTGCCTCTCTACACCACCCACATCTATCCCAACACTGCATATTAACCCATCATTTATCTCTTGGAATGAGTAAGTCCATATAGTTCCTCCATCTTTCATCTATCATAATCTTACAACTGTAAGAACTTCCTCAGTACCCTGCCAGCATCTGCCCCTGCCCTTCTTTGATCTCAATTTTCATTTAAGATTGAAAATTCATAAATGTTTATGTCTGTTTATAGCTCTTCGATGATTTCCCACTACCTTTAGGATAATGATCCAATCTTTATGCAGCCTCTAAGAGTCTTCATTGGCTGGCCTATGTTTACCTCTAAATTATCATTTTAAACCACTTTCCCTGTATTACCTTGGACCTTTTTTCCCCATTCTTTTAAAACATAATTCTCTCTTCTATCTCATGTCCTCTGTATATCCTGTTCAATCTGCTTAGGATAGTCTCCACCTTCTTCTTCAATATCTTTCATATGTCAGCTCAAACATCATTTCCTCAGACCCTCTCATACATTCAAACATGCTCTCAGACCTCCAAGAACTTTTCCTTCACAGCACTCAACCTAAAGTTTGTAAATATATATTGGTGTTATGGTTTGACCACAAATATCTCCTCCATGAAGCTTCTCTTTTTGCTAAGTATTATATCTTTATCACTTAGCATAGTTCCTGATACATATTAGGTGCTCAATAAATACTTATTAAATGAATGAATAGATGAACATATACATGATACATATTGTATCATAGAACTAGGTCGTGTTTAGACTTCTATTGCCCACAGACACTCCAAGTGAAAGTTATCTTTCCAGAAGATAATCTTAAAGGATAGAATCATTATAATTCCCATCAAAACATTTGTGAATTTTTTCATTTATACACTTCTCCTTTCTTTCTTTCATTCTTTCTTAACTGACTATGCCACTCTTAGCTTAATGATTAATAATGATTACTCATTATGTAGAATAGCACTTTAACATTTGTCCTAAAACTATTTGAATTTTAAAAGTAATCCCTTATTCAAATAGTTTAGAATTCTTTTAGAGCTACTTTATATGTTATTTCATGATCTTAGAAATATTTATTATATCCTATAGTAGGCTCTGTAATGGTCTGCCCAGATCCCCTTTATCAGGCTGGTGCATCCATCAGCTATTATTTATGAGTGTTGGCTGCCAACAGCTCACAGCTGACCTCCCCATCAGAAAATTGCCCTTGGTTGATGGGAACTTTGTCTCTTCTACAAAAGACGAAATTATGAATTCATTGCCACCATATCACCAAATAGCTAGCATATTTTGACATGGGAAAATTCTTGAGAAAAATTGACATTTCATAAAAAGCATTTTTCTTCCTAATAAAATATTTGTAATTGCCACTCATAATTCCAAAGACTTGGTAAATATCACTTGAATTTCTAGTTGCAGTATGGAGATTTATGAAGGTAACACTGTGTGCCAGGAGGAATTCTTCCTCCTACCTATACCTACCTATCCAAGTGTAGATTAAGATATTAAATCCTTTTAATTATATGTTGTGCTAAAAAAAATAAATGTAGGTGATGACTAGGCCACTGGTTCATGTAAGGACAAAATCAATATGGTACACACATGAAAAACTACATATTCAAAAAAAGGGACTAGGCAGTTTTGATGGCTCAACTCTTATTTTAGTAGACAAGAGGTAAAACAAAAGGACTAAAATTTAGTGACTCAATCTACTATCCTGGACCAACTAGCCTCAGCCACTTATAGTTCTCTAGAGAGCCAATAAGTGTTCATCAATTAAAGTAAGAGAAAAAGATGAACAACTCTTGTCAAGATGGCTATTAATGTTCAGAAGGATAGCAAGTTACCCAGTCTCAGCTCAATCCCTGGTGAATGTAACTGCTTGGTATATAACTGACCATAATTCACATAATGTGGCAGCTCTGAGTCTCAAAGGTCCAAGATAAAGACTGCAGAGAGTTCTAATGTCAGAGATTGCAGCCAAGGGTCCTCTTTAGGAGCAGTGCTGGGAAGTCAACTGTGATTGTCAGGCTGAAAGGAGTCACAGGAACAAATACATGTCAAATATTCTTACTTAAAGTAAGGGTATTTTAGTCCCATATCTAGGCATTTGTGTTGTTGGAAAAACTTGTTGAATAAATGAAATAAAAACTTGCTTATATTTCCTATTCCAGAATCCTAAAATTTCACTACAGGAAAAACAATTCCACATTGAATATGCTTTTTCTATGGCCATAGAATGCTTTATTTAATTAGATTCTGTTATATTTTTAAATTAACTATTTTATGTATAAGAAAATAAGAATAAGACAAGGACATTATTGAATGAACACCATACAGTCTTCATACTACACAGTATTTGATATTAGCATGTATGGCTACCTGGATGCCAGCTTTTCTCTTTTGTGTTTTGTTTATTTTTTAAAGGACTAGATTGTAAAATTAAGGACACTGAAACATTCTTTCAAATGATTAATTTTTCTACCAAAAAAATGATATAAAATACCCCAAATGGGAAAAAATAAAACTAATTCTTTCGAGCCTGCTAAAATACCTAAATAACAAGGATTCCTAAATTGAAAACAATTCCATTTGTATTTCAGAATAAGTATGTATTAAAATAAAACCAAACTCATGGCTATCTATTTATTGTGTTTATGTTATAAGGATATGTTCCCTTCAGTGGTCATTTAGCTTGAATTTAATTTGCAACTCTTACAAGTATACTTCTAGGTTTTTATTGTAAATCTAAATCCATATGTAAATGTATACATGCTCAAAGAGCCAAGTGAAAAGAGGTTTATTGTTTTGTTTTGTTTTGTTTCATTTGTGTTGTTGTTTAAAATATTCTAGGAAGAAAAGAATCAACCAATGACAGTTAATGAAACAATGGAAATATTATATGTATTCTTCAGTATTCAAAACAAAAGTGAATATTATAAGCAATATGAAATTATTATTTTGGACATTTCTGCTCAAAGTTTATCCCACTGAAGTTACCAATTTTTCAAAACTCCCTCCTTACTGTTAATAAGAATATTAACCAAAGCGGTATCAATAGAAAAGTGAAATTCACTTAATTCCTTATAAAGGAATACCTACCCTGAATTTTTTGCAGAGAAATGGTGTCCCCAAACCAAAAAGCCAATTACTTGTGAATATTCTCACTGTCCTGATTTTGTGATAATCAGGGTAAGCTAAACATTCGCTATATTAGTAACCATGGATGTGTCCCCAGACCTAGTTTTTCTCCCTAGGTCTGGTTTTTGGAATGCTGGTGATAATGTAAGCCTGATTTATTATATGACCATCCTGTATGGGAAAAGACTGTAACTTTGGGTATCTTTGGTCAACCTTAAGAGATATTGCAGGGGGAACGGATGTGGCTCGGGTGGTTGGATGTCCATCTCCCATATGGAGGGACCTGGGTTCGATCCCCGGGACCTCCCAGTAAAAATAAAAAAATGAAAATTATAGAAGTTGCGTGGGCACCAGGCCCCATGCACGGGTGCAGCGACAGGCTCCACGAGCCACGCAGCAAGATGATGATGTAACAGAAGAGTGACACAAGGGAGAGCCAAGATGAGATGCACCGTAAAACCAGGAACTAAGGTGGTGCAGGCGGTAGGACACCTCTCTCCCACATAGGATGTTCTGAGGATAGAATCCCAGTGAAGACAGGAGAAGGATGAGAAGAGGGGGCAGGAAACGGACACAGAGAGTTGCCCAGCGAATGGACACAGAAACAGCAAAAAAAGGGGTGTGTGTGTGTAAAAATGGATAAAAGTAAATAAATTAATAAATAAATCCTTTAAAAAATGTATAGGGGAGTAAGAGACAGACTATAGTTAGTAATACTTTGACGATGCTCTTTCGTGATTTGTTAGCAAATGTTTCACAACAATGCATGGTGTTTGTGTGTGTGTTTGTGGGGGGGGGGTGCTGTGTAGGAGCCCTGTATGATGTTATGCATGTTTGTTTTGTAAGTTCACAATGTTTATTGAACACTTATAGTTTATGTATGTTCATGTCTGAATGATATACTTCAATAAATTGTTTAAAAACAAAACAAAACAAAAACAAAACGAAGCCAATTACTCACTAGAAAATTGAATACTAAGGAGCGCCAGCACCCAAATCCTCATTTCCTAATAGAGACCCTGAAAAATTGAGAAAACTAGAACAACTTAAGTGGGGAATAGTGACGTTGGAGAAAAAAAAAATAGGAAAATGCAAATTTATCAATATAACTAGTTGGAGTTTTCACTCTAAATGAGTGCTCTTCTCCATGTATGCTATTTTGGAATTATCTATAGCAAAACGGATCAAGTGTCTTAAGAAAGGGTTTGCATTTAATAAACCAAGAAGTTATTCTAGTACCTTCACCACTTTAATCCACCTTAAAGGAAATCCTTCCCAGTAATTGTGTAAATGAGACTTTTCCTAGCAGTTGATAGAAAGATAATTACCTAACAGGAATTTTCAAAGTTATAAAGGCACATTATAGTTTAGAGTAATCTTATTAAAAATCAAATTCACAACATCAACAGATCCTTCCTGTGCCATGTAATTACATTATAGACACTTAATTGAAATAAACTGGAAATGAAGCCTGGCCTAGCACAGGCATGTACTGATGGTTAAGACTCAGCAGGGTGGTACTAGTTCATTAAATGTAGTCTTCACATGTTTGTCCATTACATTTTAAGAGAAGATCAAAAATAAGAATACTAACTCAATTAAACTGTATGTATAAACCTCATATACATTTGATCTTGTGTTTATAACAAACACTTGAAATACATTGATATAGTTAAAAAGAGTTTATGTAAACTAATTTGTTTTCTTCTGGATATGTGGAGAAAAAAATTATATATAGGAGAACTAAATATTCCTAATGGTAATTTGTGCTTCAGGATAAGTAAAATAAAATAAAATAAAAGTTTATGTAAAAATAATTAACATAACATTTTACATATTACAGAAATTTCTATGCCATATGTTTTAGTTCTTTAAGAAAATGTTGAAATACACTGCTTAAGCCTGCTGAATCTCCTAAATTTCACAGTAAGCAGATCAGCAGTCACTCAAAGGCCTGAGCTAGAAGGTCAAAGTTGATATCCTTGCTATCCCAAGTACCATGTACTAGATTCCGAGGCTCTTAGGAAAGTGAGCCCATTTGAATTTTCTCAGACTCTTTCACCCACGAGAGTGAATTTATCCAGACACAAACTTCATATCTTATATCTTAAGCTCAAATAAATTAACCAGGTACATGTGTTTCTGTTTGTGTGTCTGTGACATTGAGGGCAAGGGGCCAGGATTTACAGGTCAACATAGTAAGCGGGCATGTTTTTGGGGAATAGAGCAATTATACTTATTAATGAATATGCATGGGATAACCCCTTTATATAAATATGAAATGCTGCACAATCTAAACAAAGAAATTCCCTTGTGAGGGCTAAATGTCCCTGGGCCTCTGGGCCTTTCCAAAGCAGAGCAAGGTTGGTGCTCTCAGAGCAGGCTGAAGAGTAGCCGTAGCATTGCTGGGAAGGTGGGAGAAGACTAAGCCGCAGGCTTCAGTGACAGGAAGGTTTGGGGAAGGGATATCCTTACCTCCTCTCACATTTTTGGGAAAGGACTTCTGGGGAATTTATCACTTAAAGTAACAAGACTCCAATAATATTCTTTTCTATGTTTTGTGAGGTGTTTTAATTAGATAGTAGAATTACTGTGTTCAAAAAACATTCCTAATATCTATAAAATTCAGAGAAAGAAACTTATACAAATTTTGGTTGTATAAAATCCCAACATGTTTTTTGCTATGTATATAAAAAAAACTTTTAAAACTACTAGCAAATTTACAAACGAAATTATTAACACTTCTCTTTGAAAAATCCTAAAGCAAAGACTTTACTTAAATATTGACTAACTCACACCGAAAAAGATTTAATAACAGTCAAAATTTAAAGTTATTTTCTCACTCAAAAAAAGGGTGGATATTTTTAAATATTTATAATAGAATTACTTGAGCACTTTTCTTTCATAAAGGCAAATTTATTTTTCATATAATCTTTATTTTTAAATAACTAGTGACAAATCAAAATCCTTCTACATTATTCAGGACTGACAATTACCAGAAACTCCAAAACAAACTAGTTCCATCATAAAAGGGTTCACATAACTGGTGGCCTTCTAAGCTGATTTGATTCAGCAACTCAACAATGTCAACATGGGACCTGATTTATATTCTTCTCCCTGCTTGGTCTTCTGTAGAGTCAGAGTCATCCAAAATCTGGTTTTCCTTATTGAGATAAAATGACCAAGAAAGTGCCTTTGCATAAGGCACTATCCAGGAGAAGACACTATTTCTGTACCCTGGAAGATCTCTCAGCACAGTTTTGATTATACACCCCTGAGCCCATTCCTATAGCCAGAGAAATACCATGTGCTGTTTGTCTCAGCAATACATTAGTGAAATAATTCCATGGTGACAGGGGCAATTCTCATTGCCTATGACCAGTTAAAAACCTAAAGTAAATTCCATCCAAATTTTAGTGTCTCCAAAGCAGTGGAGGAGTGGTGTAAGGTATACCATTTAATATCAACTGCAAAGCTATTTCCCTCTTCTTACTTGCTAATTAAAGCTCAATTTTGACTGGATCATGAACAAAAACCCCTTGTTCTCAAGTAACAGTGTTGTGATGTAGGCCTAGCTAGTATGATATAAGGGTAAATTTGTTGAGGAGCTATTTCCTGTTTCCTGTCTTTGAATTCAATTATATAAGGATGAAGCTTGGAGTAGCTTTAGCCATCTTGAGACCATTAAAAAGAAAGTGCAGAAAATAGATATTCTCTATCAGTACCCTGAAATTGTCATGCCACTATCTTTCTGCTTCTAGACTTCTTGCTATGTGACTTCTGTGTTATGTAGTGTGTAAACCACTACTAGACATGTCATTTTACAATTTGTCTAGAGAATATATGGTAAGTCTACCAGGGGTTCATTTTAACCTTTCATTTTTATATAATTTCAGAATTACAAAAAAGTCACAATTAATTCCCATATAACCTTTACACAACTTCTGCAAATGTTAATAAATATTTTATAAAGCCACAATATAATGATCAAAACCAGAAAAATAACATTGATCGTTACAGGTGATTTTGACAGAATCCCCAGTACCTCACATATTTCCTGACACATAGTAGGTGCCTGTTTTTTGGTTTTGTTTTTTGTTTTGTTTTAATTCTTTTTTAACCTTAGGATACCTGCATTACACTTTGACAGGTGTACCGCCCCAGTCAAACTTCCCAAGTGCACTGTCCCCAGAGCAGGTTGCACTGGGCCAGCTGTAGGTGCCTGTTTTAATCAGGAGTCTTTCCACTGTGAATAACAGAATAACAAAATTAATCTTCAAAAATCAAATTTACTTACTGATAAAATTAAAATTTCAGTGCCTAAAACTGATATCCTTGAGTGCTTGTTTCTCTTTTAATTATTTTATTTAAGAAACAAGAGGGAAATGGCAAGATTATTAAATGACAGAGTTAATGTTCATAGTAATCAAATGCATTCATTAGGTGTTAGCCCTCCTTCCTCTGTGCCTATGAAAGCATTACTAGCCTTATAAGTTTGTTTTTCTTTGAGTTTTTCTGATGTCCTTTTTATTACCATTTTTCCCTCAATTTTGTGGTAAAGCATCCTACTGACTGCTTCAGGCTTACATCTTATCATTTTACCAACCCAATGAAAAGAGATTGCTTTCTTATCAATAGATCTTGCAAAAGTACTGTGCAGTTGACCTTCATTGCCTAGAGCTGGATCTGGTACTCATTCCTGAAATTATGAGGATTGGGTAAGGTCCAATCCAAGCTACATGGACAGAGAAGAGAAGGAAATATGATTTCCCAAAAGAAAATCAGGAGAGCTCATGTGGCTCAGTGGTTGAGTGCCAGCTTCCCACTTATGAGGTCCCGGGTTCAATCCCCCACCCTGATAACTCAAAAAGAAAAGAAAAGAAAAAAAAAGAAAAAAAAGAAAATCAGAGAACTGTTAGCCAGAAAGAGGGCAGAAGGATGATGGACTTGGAAAACAAAATTCATATGTACATTATAGCACAATAAATATTAAATGAAAAAAAATCAATGTATTATTATGTTCACACATTAGGAACACCTAGGAATAAGATGCCAAAAAATAAAATGGGAGCGTGGACGTGGCTCAAACAGTTGGGTTCCCGCCTCCCACATGCGAGGTCCTGGGTTCAGTTCCTAGTACTTCCTAAAGAAGACGAGCAGATGCCGCAGATGCTGCAAACACCATACCAGCAGATGCCACAACCAGCAGGGAATTGATGTGGCTCAAGCAGTTGGGCACCCGCCTCCCACACAGGAGGTCCAGGGTTTGGTTCCCAGTCCTCCTAAAGAAGACAAGCAGACACAGTGAGCAGACAGACAAGGGAGTCATCTGGGGTGAGGGTGGGGAGGAGGGGGAGGGGATAAAAAAGTACTGAAATGAAAATAAGTAAATGTTGAAATCTCTGAGACATCTGGATTGGGCAATGTAAGCTCCATAAATGAATAGCTTTGACACTAGATGCTTTGGCGGTAACAGAAGATAGACATTTTATGAAAGCTTCTTAACATGAAAATTGGTGACCACTTCCTGGATATCTGCAACCTTGGTGGAACACATCATCAAAGAGGAGAAGAGATAAATCAGAGACTACTCTGAAAGAAGTCTATTTTGAAAAATAAAAAGTTAAACAAGAATAGAAGATGCTCCTAAAATCTCCTAATGAGTTTAGTGAGGAGGAATTTGAAGAAACTTTTTTCTATGATAGCTTGAGGTGGATAGATTAAGTGAAATGACACATTGATACAGATTTTTTGACCATTTTATCACTTCCAAGTTGGACTGGGGAAACACAGACTGCAAAATATCAGCATAATACTAAAATGAAGTGAAAAGATGATAGTTATATGTTGATAAAATGCAAGCTCTAATTAAGAACAAGCACCAAACAAGAATGGTGACTTTCATTAAAATCCTGGTGTACATGTAAGTATAAATTATGTAACTTTTGGGGGAAAAGCTGGCATATTGAGGCACAAAATAATTATGGCAGATAGTGCAGTAGTAATGGAAAAAAATGGTGTTGAAACATCCATTATTTCCTTCCCATCCCTGCCCCTTCAGAATGAACATGTCTGTCTTCTTCCCTGAAGAGGACGTCCCTACATATTAGACAACAACCTTATTCCACTCTCCGCAACTGACTGGGTGAGAAATGGGCAGTTGACCTAGGATGAAATAGTCCATTGGCTGACTCAAGTGTGTATTCAAATATTTTTCACAAGAATTTGAATGATGAATCTGAGACTCAGATAGACTTAAGGTTAAGCCACATTAATGGCAGAGTGGACACTAGGGTGAAGGTTTAGCAGCTTCTGTGGTTGGCAGGGTAGATCCATCCTGGTTCTTGCCATTTCAGAACTTTTTCCTAAATCCATATAAACAATAATATCCCATGTTATTCTTAAACATATGAATACACCAAATACTTAGGAGCTTTTATCACTATATATAGTTTTTTTTAACCACATCTCTTAAAAAATTATGAGTAGTATAATTGAATCATCTTTTTTAACTTTTTATTATGGAAATATTTAAAAATACACAAAAGGAGAACAAGTAAATGAAATACCATATGCCATCACTCAGCTTCCATAGTTATCAAAATATTAGGTTACAGAAAAGTCATGTAGAGAATATAGGGGATTCCCATATAGATAATTTTTAATAAAGTTTTAAAATTTCACATTCTTGGGTCATTCTGAAATATTCATTCTTTTCAAATTTGAAATATTTGGGATTATTTTATCAATCATCAGACTAGTGTAAAAAATCTTTCTTATGAATTTCTGATTTTTATTTAGCTAACATGATAGTGCTTTATATACATTTTTAAACAAAAACATGATTCAGTATTTTAAGTAGGTTGCTATTTGTAGGTAAACTATAAGCGCACAGTTTCATTCCATTATCATTTCTTATTAATTAATAATTAAAACAAGTTACTCTATACCCAGAGGGTGTTTATAACCTATTAAACACCTTAATCCTCACCCTCCATTTTTTTAAGAAGACTTTATGGGTAATATTTGCTCTGATTTCAAAAGCTTTATAGTAAATATTATGAAGTTTTTATTTTGTATTTTCCACATTTGTATAAGGTGTTAAGTATTTCTGCAGGGCTGGATAGGATGAAAGTATATAATAAACAAAAATTTTTACTGTAGCTACATGTTAGGGTTGCTTTTCAGCATGCAGGAGCCAGAAATATTGTACTATAAATGTGCCCAGAAGCATTTTGGAATAGTATTTATAACAATTTTGTAATTTTATGGATGTGAACATGTATTAAAGCATGACGTTTTTGGAAAATCACCAAGTAGAAATCAGAAAACCTGAGTTCCGGTCCTGAATCTGCTACAAAATAGCTAGTGACCATGGACAAGTCACTTTGCTTCTCTGGGAATCAGTTTCTTTATGCACAAAATGTGCAATTTGGGCTAGATAACCTTTAATTTTCTTTCAGCCCTAAAATTTGATGGCTAGCTATCCCTTTCACAATGAACAAATAGACTCATTTTTTTTTCTTTTTAAAATATTATTATCAAGGTTAAAAATAGTCACCTTTCATCTTCTTCAATGATTTTTCACTAATAACTTAGAACACTTGAGATATTAAAAGATCATTTGCAATATATTTACTTAGGAAATTGATGCTCAAGTTCACTTAAATATTTTGATTTGGACTAGATTTTGCCTTCCGTTCTTGAGATGCTTTACTCTGCAAAGTTATAAGATCTCACCAGAAAGTAAAAAAAAAATGTTATATAAAGATTACCCCTGCTTTAGAGGTACGTGAAAAAGAGGGTGGGTATCTTGGATTACCTTAAAACAAGATGTCAGGGGAGTGGATGTGGTTTAAGCAGTTTGGCACCCGCCTCCCACACAAGAGATCCCTAGTTTGGTTCCCGGTGCCTTCTAAAGAAGACAAGGTGCCGCGAAGAGCTGACGCAATGAGCAGACACAGCTAGCAGGGAGTGGAAGCTGTTGGGCACCCGCCTTCCACAGGGGAAGTCCCAGGTTTGGTTCACTGTGTCTCCTAAAGAAGACAAGTGCAGACAATAAGCAGACAAAACAAGCAGACACAGAGAGCAGACACAGCGAGCAGACAATGTGCAGATAGATGAGGGAGCCATCTGGGGGCAGAGGAGACATCAGAGTTACAATAATTAATATTTTAAGGTTACAAGCATTCAGTATTTGTGGAGAAGAGCCTGGGTCTAACTTAACATTCCATTCAACTTCATGAAATTCTCTTTCACCATCTATAGTCTTTTTGTTAAATGACAAGCCTTGAAAATTTCAAGTTCAATTTCCTGTGAGCAGTGGATCTTTCTGTGTCTAGAGATTCAGTGTCCAATAATTTAGTATTGTCCAGATATGATTATTGAGCCAATGAAATGGGGATACTGATCCTTAGGAGCTGAATTTTAAGATATTATTTCATTTTAATTAAATTTAATTTCAATTTAAAATTAATCAAAAACTTTTTTTTACTATGTTTAGTACAACCTGGGGGTGTGAATTTAATTTTTCAATTGTAAATTTTATAAAACCTAATTACATATTAAGTGTTTCTGATGAAAATTTAGCATCCCAAATGAGATATGCTGAAAGTATAAAATATACACTGGATTTTGAAGGCTTTTGAGGGAAAAAAGAAAGTAAAGTATTTCAATAATAATTTAAAATATAGATTACATGTTGAATATTTTGGAAACATTTGTTTAAAATATTTTATTATAATTGAAATCACCTGCTCCTTTTTAATTTTTGAATGTAATTACTAGAAAATTTTAAATTACTTCTGTGATTTCAACTATATTTCTATTGCACAATGATAGTCTAGAGCAGGGGTTCTTAACAAGGAGTTCATGAGCTTGAATTGAAATTCTAAAAAAATATTATTCTTGTGGGGACATGTTGGTGTGGGTGTGATATATTTATTAAATAATACACAGTATAGTGTAGACTTAGTAAGGGGTCCGTGGTTTTCACCTGACTGGCAAAGGGGTCCATGGAACAAAAAAGGTTAAGAACCCCTGGTCTAGAGCTTTAGGTCATTTGAATGGACCATTTTTCAAGCAGCATTAGTTCCGGCTAAAATTTAGTCAACAAACATTCAATAGAGGTAGTGATTGAATAAAAAAATAAAGCAGAACACCTAAGCTCAGATGAAGTTATGTTTGTTAAGCCAAAAAATTAATTAGAAGTATTTGAGACTCTATCTTTTATCTCTAAGAATAAATTTAGAACCACTGTCAGAATTTTAAAAATATATCCAGAATTTTAGAATTGGAAAAGTTACTTCTTTATCCAAGTTGTTCATTTTACACAAAAGCAAAGTTCATTCATGTGATATTTCAAAGGACATTTAGAATGTTTGTAGTGGAATTAGAACTAAAACTACTAACTTACAGTCTATTCTGCACATGGATGAATAAGTGTAAATGAATTAAGAATGCAAATAATGAGTTAAAAAAATTTACTCACCAAAGTTTTTCAAAACTGGTTTGTTCTAAGATCCTCTAAAAGTTCTTTCTGTACATAAGTGATGAAAATAAAAGTTGGTTTTTTAAAGGTAACACCTTTTTTCAAATGGTTCATTTATTTTACAATTGATCAGTTGCTTTTCCCCATTTTTCAGGAGTGCTCTTGAAAAGTATATTCATATGCCATAAAAGCAGTATATTCAATATGATCATCTATTTGCATATAAATGGCCTAGGAAGGGTTAAGATAGGGAGTAAACTTAAGGCCAACTGGAATTCAAAAAGTTGCTGATGTAAAGTACCAGGTCTCCTGGGGAAACAAGATACTGGCTGCATCATTGACTTGCCAATTAATCCAAGGAGCTACATGGCCATTAGTTCAGGAAAGAGATGCTTGCTTGCCTGTTTGCCTAGAGGTAAGAGGTAGGTTTGCAGCTGCCAAACACCAAGATAACAGAAATAAATGGGAAAAGAAATTAGGGCTAAGAATCTAAGTATTTCATTTTGTTGCCTAGGCTTCAAAGGAAGACCTAAATGTCAAGCAAACTATGATATCTTATGTAGTATATAGAAGATTCATTTATCATAAAAACCTTCAAAATATAAATACATTTCTATGTGTCTTTGAGATAGCATTACAGTAGGTAAATTCTATTAATTCCTAAAAAATTCTAAAACAATCCTTCTAATTTAAGGATTAAAAATCTGAGAGTTAGGCTTATTCCACTTTTTAGAGCTATAAATAAGTTTTGAATAGTATCCAAATTCTAATTGCATCAAAGATGCCAAATTCAATGAAGAAGTTATTATAACACTGCAGATGTATTATTATTTCTATATTAGTATCTTGTCCACTTTTGTCATTCTTTTCTATTTTCTTCTTCTTGTACACAAGTAAGGGGTTCAGGATTCTTTCAACTGTTATTTGATTAACTTTCTTTGGGAATTACCATGTATGAAATGATGTAATGCAAACCACTATATTTGATCCTGATACTGAGAAATTGCTTGCAGCCCATACCTGCTCTGAAGCTAATTAGGAATATCTTGGATATTCTCTTTGGGGAGGTATTTCATGGTAATCCACAGGGGAACAAAAGCATTCAACTAAAAGCATCCAACTAAATAGCTGAAATCTCAACACCGTTCTTTTAAATGTGTCTTGGCAAAATTATAAGTGGATTGGGTCATGAAATTCAACCAAAGGAAATCATTGAAGTTATACTCAGAAAAGAATTTGTAGATTTTTCTCACCTGCAGTTGTTGAAAAATAACTTTATATTTAACATATCATTTTTAACACTCTAATAAAATGTTTTCTTTAAGACATGCCTTGACCGCATTGTACATTGTCGTTTGTCTTAATTGTGGCCTGGTTCATGGTTCAATGCTGAGTGGACGGAATATAGGCCTCAGAAAGCATAGCTGGGGTGTTTGTCCTGTACCTCCCTGTTTTCACTAAACCAGAGCAAAGGGAGTCTTGGGCAGTCAACAGCTTCATCACTGCTTCCAAGCTCAGGTTGGCTGGACTCCCAAATCTCTTGGAGTATGTTGTCTGCCAAAGCAAATTAGTCTCATTTTATCTTGGAGTAGTGACTTTGCTAACTTTATTGGCTGTATTTATAGGCCTTCTACCATCAACAGGTAACACATTTGAAAAAACAAAGAGTAGTTAAAAGACTGATCCCCTTTGCACTTTAAAAATGGTGTTTGAGAAAAAAATGATTAGAAAAACCGTAAGAGAAGAGCCCAGTGAGAAAAACAGGGATTAAATTTTAGTAAAAGGTAGCAGAAAGAGTAACATAAGATCACTATAAGAAATTTCTGATATTAATTAACCCAAAGTTTATAACCTAGAAACATTAATGCCATTGATGAAGCAGATGAAACAATACATGTATTATTAAATATGTATTTTTAAAAGAGCATTGAGGGAAGAGAATAGAATGGAAGAAGCAATCAAATGTGGAAATCATTGAAAAGTTGGGGAGGCTTGAGTAAGTCAATTGAAGAGTTCATGCAATACTACCAGAAACCACCTGCCCAAATATAAACGTATTATTAGATAAGTTACCAGTCCGTGTCTTCAATCTCCCAAGCTAGAGAGAAAATTGGATGGGTGTGTGTCTGTGTGCACACTTGTAAATAAGTAAAAACAGCCCTTCATTTACTTCAAAGATGAAGTTTCTGGGGACAGATGGTGAAAAAATACATTTTTTTTTTCATTGAGCCTCACAGAAATTATGAACTGTGGCTGTTTTTCTCATTATTAACAATATTCCCTGTAAATCTAGGGCAGAAATTCCAGTGACCTGATAACCTGATGTTCTGATTTGGTAGGTCTATAATAAAGCTGAGGATAACTTCCCTTCTAATAGTACCCAGCTCTCAAAACAAGAGAAAGATCTCTGCCATGTATAGTACCAGACATTAAGCAATACCTGTCACATAGTAAACAATAAATATTTGATGAATGAATGAGTGAATATACTAGAAATGAATGAATGAATGAATGAATGAATGAATCACTCTTACATGATTCTGATGCAAATTATCCGTGCCCCAAACTTTCAGAAGCAACCATCTGGAGTCTTTATTCTTTTTCTTTTCTTTAATTTCAGAGATTAGTATAAAATTAATACTGACTTCCAGAACACACTATTTAAGAAATATTATTAGCAATCTGTGTCATCTAGTTCATTGAAATAATTCTGATTTACTAATATATGTTTCAAAAATAATTAGATGGAATATCAAATATTTCTATAAAGAATTTCCTTGCTTGGTGATGGAACATTTTTTACTTTTAGTTTTTAACTGAGACATTCGTGCTAAAGTTAACTGAATAGGATATAAACTTGCTTAACTCTGTAATGATTCTCCACATCTCTTTACATCTCTATAGTGATTATTATGAATTATCTGAAATCCTGGCTGACATAAATAAGCAACAAAAATGAATTTAAGTGAGAGTAACTAAGTAGTGATGCTGCAAGTTGATAGCAGGCCTTCTAATATGACCTCCTCATGGTCACAAACCTCAAATGTCTTTGTTCCATTGTAGGCGAGAGAGGGGGAAATGAAGAGGTCAGCAGTAGCAGGACTTCTGAAAAGGACTTCAGGAATTTGGAATTAGAGGACTTAATATTATGTCTGATTCCCTTTGTTATTAGAGATACAGAGAGTGTCAAAGATTTTGGGTCACTTTTCTCTCTTATTTGCTCTTGCTTCTCAGTTGCTACAAACTTCAATAATAAAAGACCAAAGTGGACTCAGTACAAACAGTATTGCTCTAGGAAGTATTTTAACAGCAAAAGCAAGAAATTATGCAAAAGTGACAATAATAAATTGAAAAGCTGAATATTGTATTTGTTGTAAGTTATTGAAAGAGGGTCAGATGTATGTTATATTTAAAGTTAAAATATATTACCCAATAAGAGATTGAAATCTAAAGGGAAAAAGGCTACAAGGATTTGGAAGAGGCAGAATGCAAATCTAGTTTGAGGGATCAAGGAATCCATAGGGTAAGGAAACTCTTCTTGGGCTCGAATATAGCAGGAATTAAACAAATATTTGTTGCAGGAATGGTATTATAGAGGTATTGATGCAATAAACATGAAATATGATAATCGTTTATTATCAAGCAATTTTAAAAATTTACCTTATGATAGAAACCTGAATTTTAAATATAGTTGGCCATATTCTTCACAGTTAGACTTCTGCTTACTTCCCCACCATTTAAAAAAATAATTTATTTTTTTATTACAGAAGTTGTGGGTTTACAGAAAAATCATGCATAACATACAGAGTTCCCACACACCACCCCATTATTAACACCTTACTTAGGTGTGGTACATTTGTTAAAATTGATGAAAGCACATTTTTATAATTCTACTATTAAGTATAAGCCATGGTTTAACTTAGGGTTCACTGTTTGTGTTGTGCAGTTCTTTGGAATTTTTTTAGAATTTTTATTCTGGTAATATATATGCAACCTAGTATTTCCCCTAAGAACCACCACATTCAAATATATAATTCAGTGCTGTTGATTGAGTACATTTAAATTTTATTCTTTCGAATTAGCCACTACATGTGTTGTCTTCTCAAGGCATAATAAACTTAAGTGGCCATACATTGAGTAATGTTTTCTAAATATTCCTTTTGATCCAAGATAACCACATTAGATATCTTCTACATATGTCTGGAGGCAATTTTGCCTAGGGTTCTTTACAGTCCCTGTTGATCAAGGGAGAGATAAAGAAGATAATCCTAGACACACAATATCTTCATCTTTTAGGCTTCTTGGTATTGCACAAGGCACAGAGACATGTGGCTTTGTCTTGGTATTAAGAATTTAAAAAGTGACAAAGGGCAGAGTACATATTAGAAGCCTGCTCCCTTTTCCTTTTATCTTTGTAAATTATCAGAGTCCTAGAATCGGGAGAATTAGAAGACTGAAGATTGTAGCAATGGAACTTAGACTATCGTTTAACTTGCTTCTGTGATTCTAAACTGCATTTGAACAAACTTCATCACCAGGTTGGGATGTACTGTATCTTTAGGCTTTTGTGCATTATATGTTCCAAGTATTTGTTATTCTGGTTTCTGAGGGAATCACAGCTTGTGCAAAAGAAGTAAGAGTTCAACTGATTGATATGGGAAGGGAGAGCATTCTAGGCATGGAACCACCAGATAAAAACCTGGATAAAGGAGATATATATATTTTTTAAGTTGAGTTTGACACAAAGGTTTGATGCATGCCAGGAGAACTGAAAAAAATACATAAAGAAATGTTCAGAAAAGGTCATAGAAATAAGGGCATTTGTGTTTTGATGAAGTACCCACAAAGGCAATCCCAAGCTCAAAGTCAGTTTATGTCCCTTTCATCTTTTCATTCCTGTCTCCCTCTGCTTTATAGAACATCAACAAGGAATTGAATGACTTGACTCAGAACCGTCGGACACATGTGATCCCATTGGAGATGAAATATACCATTGACAAGATTCAATAATGGGGTCAAGTGACAGTCTTGACCAGGGTGGTGTATTGTTCTTGAAAATTTATTTTCCAGGAACCCCTCAGCCCATCTACAATTGCATTTACCATATGAATAATGACTTCATTTATCTTAATAGTCTATTGTCTTAATGGTCTCCAAAATAGACTATTTAAAAAGTATACTTGTCCACCTATTTTCTGTTATGTGGTCCCAACACATTCTTTAGAGCATGCATGCACATATCTAACAACAGAAAGAGAAAAGTACATGATAATAGCTCCAGAGTAGATTCAGAAATATATTAGGTTATAAGAAAATTGATGGATAATTTCTATGAATGAAGATTGGTAACTCTGAAAAATTCTTTTGGATTTTATATTACTGCTTTCTATTCGACCATGCTTTATTCTTCACTGTGAAGATATTTACTTACCTGATAGGAAAGCCCAGTGTGATGTTCATATTTAGAATAACAAAATAGAAGTATTTCCAGCAGAAAAAGTGTGTGACAAGTAGTTCTGCACTCATAGTGCAGTTGTAATTGACCTAAAATTGAATAATAGCATCAGTGCAAGTAATGGTAGTTTGTGTGCTTTGGGATAAGAGAGACCAAAACAATCATGAAATTCTAGGTGTTGCAGCATGTCCCATTCTTTAAGACATAGTTTTTGGTATAATGCACAATTAAACTATTTTTCTTATGTTTTCAACTGCTTAGTTCCATCTGCATATGAAAATGCAAAATCATTTAGCAGAAATATTTGCATTTTAAAAGATGTATTTGGCCCTCTGGGCCCTTAGGTTCAAGAAACATTACTTTAGTCACTACATTTAAAAAATTAGGATCATATTGACATTTTTTCTCAGGAAATAGAGTGTCACTACAAGTTATAAACTGACTTTTGGGAAGAATATTCTGGAAGTAGCATACACTACAAACTGAGGCTATTGCAGGGTCTGTATTAAAGGTAGGAGTGTTCAAGCTAACATGAGTACAATAAAATTAGATTTAAAGGTACATATTGAGAGCTATTGGACAGTTAGGACCAAGGCTTGGTAACTGACTACATCAAAAGGACAAGGTAATAAAATGACCAACACTAATTATTAAATTTCATTTCTGTTTACTTTGGATAATGGCAGTATCACTAACAAAAATGATGAAATTAAGAGAAGGGAATGGTTGGGTGGGTGATAAAAAATAAAAAAATAAAAAAAGACATGATTTTGTTTAGAACATGTGAAATTGGAAATCTTTCTGGAGAAACCATATAAAAATATCTCCAGTCCAGACATTTCCTCTCAGCACCAGATCCAAGTGCCTATTTGACATATCTTCTTAGGTGTCTTAGCGTTTAAGGTAACTTAATCATGTTCTTTTCCTGGTTCTCTTCATTACTTACTAATTCAGGGATGGAAAGTCAGAAATAGAGTTGCAGATTTAACATATAAATTGGAATTTCAGATACCATTCCTTAGTATACATAAATCCCATGCATTCAGGATTGAATTATGTCCCTCACAAAAGACATATTCAAGTCTTAACCCACCTTCCTGTGGGTGTGAGCCCATTTGTAAACAGTATCTTTGAATATATTATGGTGAGTTAGGGTATGAACTTATTTGTGATTAGGATCCTCAAAAATCCTATTTAGATGAGACCAAGTGAATCAGGGTGGACCTTAATCTGTATTACTGTTGTCCTTATAAGGCCGAGGAAATTTGGAAGTAATCAGTCAGAAGAAGTCATAAGTGAGAAAGAGCCCCCAGAGGAGACTAAGACAGATTGTCATTTGATGGAAGCAGAGGTGCAGGTCAATGAAACCCAGGGGCTGCACCAAACCAGAATCAGAACACCACAGTCTCTGGGAGAAAGCATGGCCTATAGAACCTTGATTTGGGACTTCTAGCCTACCATGAGACAATAAATTCCCATTGTTCAAGTCAACCCATTTTGTGGCATTTGTCATAGCAATCCTGGCAAACTAAGACAGATGGGACACACTTATATTAAAATATTATTCATTGTTAATCTGAAATTTAAATTTAACTGGGCATCCTGAATTCATCTGGAAACACTTGTAAGAAGTCAACATTTTATCTTTGAAAATTCATTTGGTTTCTCTTACTGCCCTTCTCACATACAGTCTGTCAACAAGTCCTGATGATTTTACTCCCTAAAAGTCTTCCACATCATCTGTAATGCTTCTCCTGTGATACTACCACACTGCAGACTAAACCACCATGGTCCTTCACCTAGGCCACCTCAGTAGCCTCTTCACTGCTCTCTTGTACCTCTCTGGCTCTCAAAAAGTCATTTTCTCCAATATTCAATTAGTGTTGTTATCTCAGAATGAATATCTGTCTGCCATACACCACAGATGCCCAAACTACTTAAAAATTTGCTCTTCAGATAAAGAGAAAAATTCTTTTTCACAGTTTACAAAGGTCAACAACCCTGATTTCTCCTGCCTAGGCATGTTTTACATGTGCTCCAGCCATATAGGCCCCTTTCAAATACAGACAAATGAGGCACTTTCCCACTAAAAGCCTTTAAGCCTCCTTCTTCCCACTACCTGGACTAATCTTATTTTTACCATGTTAATGTCTGCTATCAGTCTTTACTTCTAAGTTTAAGTATCACTTATAAAAGCAGCATTCTGTAGGTCAGATCTTATTCCATCTTATAGTCTTCCCTCTCATGATCTTCATCAGGGATTTAATTTTACACTGACTTGTGTGATTATTTGATTGCTGGATTTCCTGCAAGACTTGAAGCACCATGACGGCAATGTCCATTTGTATACCCAGAAGCAAGCATGGTGCTGAATGTATAGTAGCCACTGAATAAGTATTGGTTAACTCAATAATGTCCAGTAGACATTTGGAAAATGGAATTTGCATTAGTAAAGCGGGCTACAGAGCAATTTGAAATGGTTGAGATTCCATAAGAGTCTATATGGATGCCAAAGTGGGAGACAGCAAAAAGACAAGAGGAAAGGATAAAAATTTAATCATGAGGATTATTTATACTCGGGAATCAGGTGATGGGTTAAGGACTATGAAGGGAAATAGATAAGGGAATAAACAGACTAAGAAAGCAGAAGCTTCAAAAAGGAGTTGACCAGCATTATCAAATACTGTAGAAATGAAAAAGATAAAAAGAAGGAAAGCTGGTATTTAATTTACCAACTAGGAGGTAATTGCTGATCTTGTATAGAGAAGTTTCAAAGGAAAAATTATAGGCATAAAAGCTAAATGCAAAAGATTCAGGAGTAGGAAATGGGGATGTAGGATATTTGGAAGGATATGTCCATGAAACTTCATACTGCTAAAACACATTTCACTTAGAATCTGAAAAGAAAGCAAACAGAACATCATTGTACAACCTGTAGAAATGATTCTCTGTAACAATGTTATGTTCCAAAATGAGAACATTGTTCATAATTACTAGAGTTTCAAAATGCAGGAGAAAAAAAGAAAAATTGAGTGGCTGTTTAGTATACTCTGTGCATGCAGATGAGCACTCAGGCATTTTTTGTAGAAAAATAAAATCTGTCAGCTATCAACATGTAATAAAAGGCACATGTGCATGTGCCTTCCACCCAACTAAACCTGTTTATTGAAAGTGTGTGTGGGGGGTGGAGTATATGGGAATCCCCTATACATATATATATGTTTGTTTGCTTGATTTTTTTGAGGAACCAGGGCCAGGGATTGAACACGAGACCTCATATGTCAGTGCTCAATCACTGAGCCACATTGGCTTCCCTGAGTAGGATTTTTCATTTGTTTGCTTGTTGTTTGTTTGTGTTTTTTTTTCAGGAGGCACCGGAAACCGAACCCGGGACCTCCCATGCTGGAAGCAGGCACTCAACCGCTTGAGCCGCATCCACTTTCCCCCTATATTTTTTATGTAACTTTTATGTAATCTAAAACTTCTATTAAAAAAATATATCTATACTGTGCTATTCAACTATTTCACAATTACAGCAAAGGGTATTGAACAAAAGGAAACTTTCACAAAAATGGGGCCCAAGTTTTTGCAAAATAGTAAGAAAAATGTGGATGAATGTTTTCAACTATTTAAAAAACATACTCAGTAAAGAAAGGAACATGCAGAACCATCCCTCACTGAGAGTGCATATTTTTTCATTGCTCCTAGTAGCTAGCTTGCTGTGGGCACCACCTGTGTCTTTTGTATGATTATGTCCCATCACAATAGTTTTAAGAATCATGCTGCGTATCAGTTTTCTTTCACAAATTTTTCATGAAGTAGTATTTTCTATTTGCTATTGCACTTAATGCAACATATAACACAAAAGTAAAATATTCTGGCAGGAGAGACCAGAATGATCATGTGAGATACAGCACGGTCCTGAGACAACTTTCTTCTCCCACTTCTTACTATCATTTATTTGAAGCATATACTTTGTGGACCTTAAAAGTTTTCAGCTGCTACTTATGCTCCCAATGCAATGTTTACGTTAGAAAGGATTATAGAACGACACCCTAGTTTCTCTTCCAAAAGGGTCCACACCTTGCTAAAGCTTTAAGTACCAAGAACTGAAAGTCTGTGGATGCTATTGAAAAAAATGTTCATATTGGAATACTTTATCAAGCCTCCTTAAATTGAACTAAAATTGAAAATTCAGCAGTACACCATTTTTTATCTCTTTACATATTTTTATGTGAATGAGGAATTATTGCCGAGAAAAACATCTTTACTTTTACTGCTATTGCCATATGCCTTACATGAGCAAATATATCTTTCATTATTCTACTGTTCATTGGTGTTTTAAAATGTGCTTTTTAAAAAACTGTATTATGCTTTAAAAGTAGAAAATAATCATGGTAAACACGTTTATTTTTCCAGGAGATGGTGCATTCTGCGTTATCTACTGTAATCATTTTGCATTTAATGTGAATTGAACAGACAGGCACTCTCCTTTAGATGAACTTTCTGGTGACAAACTTTGAAATTGACTGATTAAAACTGATTTGGGGTTGTCAAAATACCATATAGCTATCTGAACAAAATATGCATAAAATTTTACAGATGGTGGACTGCCGGTTTACATGACAACTATCTTAGTAAACCACTGCCAGTTAAATTAATAGTGTCACAGTCTATCTTCCATGGCAGGTGTAAATGACTTTTAGCACATCAATAACTAGTTTACAATGATGTCCCTTCAGTTCCTAAGCTTTGCCATTGATTTTGTGTTTTGTGCAGAATAGTACACATAAAATGCCCATTATCTTTTTTGGATGATTTTTAAAATAAACCAAACATTACACACTTGAGGAGAATCTATTAAAACAGAGGAAAAGTGAATAAATAAAAATAAAAAAAACAAGGGACCTAGTCAATTCCTGAATAATCTGCTAAGTACTCCATATGACAATAGAATTTCCAAGTTTATACTTTTCATCTTACATGGATGAGCATTGGAAGTGAATATTCAAGAAGACTCCGTTATGCAAATGAACCAATGTGAAAAATCTTCCTCAAATAGCTGCTATTATGATGTGGACAGTTCAATGATTTGGACGGCATTCTGTGATGAATATTAAATTAACTGAACAACTCCTCATGGATGAACTAGCCTTCAGTAATCGCTACTCATTTCACAATCACCATCAACATCACCATAATTATTCATAATACTTTAAATTTGTTAGCACCTTCCAATCTTGAAGGCACTTTTACATATAGGGTAATCCCTCTCCAATTTTAGTTCCTATTATGTGAATTTCAAAATATATGTAAATTTATATATATATATTTGCAACTAAATTCCACTCACTTCTATTGAAGATGATTTTGAAAAAAGGAAACTGGGAGTTAGGAACCTCAAAATAACTTAAAGTGGGTTATCTAGAAATAGAGATTCTTACAATAGATTCTTTGAAAAGATAAAGAAAAGAAGGAAAGGAGATTAAGATCAGAAAACCACATTCTGGTGAGATCTGTGAAGAGGAATGGGTGGAAGTAAGAGGACCTGACACAAGGGCTTTGGCAGAATGTTATTTTCAGCAGAGCATAAATAAAAATACACAAACAAGGCTACAGGAGAGACAGTTTATGCAACCCCTGCTCTGTGATATCGAGCAGGTCAAATAAAGTGATACAAACAATTTTTGTAGCTTAAAGATCCAAGTTACTCTATATCTTACAGTGTACTTTCAGGCCTGGGACAAGAGAACAAATGCAAAACTATTAAGTATTAGGTGGAAAGTACAGGAACAGTAGAGAGAAAAAAACTATTCAGTGTGCTTATTTTGTAGGGAAAAAATTTAATGTATAAAAATCTCCTTTAAACTGCAGAGAAGAACCTGAAAAGTTTATAAAAGGTACAAGATGATAAATGAAAATGGTATAGTACCTTTTATTATTTCTTTAAAATGTGTAAATTGTCATTGATATTTTTATATTGATATTTTAATCTAGTGTGCTGGTTTTGTTTTTGTTTCTGCAAAAATATTGATTTATCTGTAACTCCAAATCTCAGTCCACAATTGTATTTTCATTTTCCATTTAAATTGTGAATTTACAACTACTGAGAAGATTTTGTTACCTTATTTAAGATAAGTTTTCTTTTCAGCATAAAATTATAGTTTCTGATGATTTTCTATATGGTTTCAAATTGTAAATGGGAAGCTATAATTAAAATAAGTAATTAAACTAGGAAACTTGCATTAAATATTTGCTCTCCAATTGATAGGAAATCCCATATTCTAAACAATACTGCTATGGTAGACTCCTACATGAATATCCCCCTTCTCCCTCTGCCCCCCACCATGAATCATACTGCAGGATAGTCACATTCTTGTATAATTTCCTCCCACTATGTCTCTGGATTTGATCATGTGACTTGCTTTAGCCAATGGGCATTAGAAAGATCAACGTTAACAGAGGCTTGATAAACACTTGCCCATTGAGGGTTCGCCCCTTGGAATATTTGTTCTTGCAACCCAGAGATCATCTTGCTTTGAGGAATCCCAAGCTAAACTCATGGAGAACTAAGAAATGGAGTTGATATCCATAACCAAAGTCCCACACTTCCTCACCCTTTCCTGCTGTCCCAGGTATGCCTCAGCCTTTCTTGTACTCCCAGTTGAAGCACAATTTTGAGGAAATAAAATATTAGTTAATTTAATTTACTGAGTTTTTGGGTAGTTTGTTAGCCAACCATAGTGACATTAAACAGTGCTTTGTAAGTTTCAAAAGGTAGATGATGATATAACAAAATATCAGTATGTAAAAGTCACTATTAATAAGAATAATAAAATGACCTACAAATTATACATCACTCTTTAAGTTTATTGATATTTACTTTTGTTACCAAAGAATATTTTCAGTTTATATATCTAGATTAAATCAATTGGCATAAATGCTATGCATATCTTTGATTTTTTTAATTTACAGGAATAATACATTTTAATGTTTCTAATGCTGACATGTTTTAATTCATGTCAAGAACCTCCTGTATATCAACAAACTCAAGAGATTTAAATATGTTGAATTTCAGAGAAAAGAACATTTGACAAAATGAATTATATGTCATAATAATCCCATTAAAGTTTTAGAAATAAAATTTTTTATTTTAATTTGTGAAACAAACTATTTATTCAGCTTTATTCCCAGATACTGAATTAAGTTTTGGGGGTAGCTTATGTTTTCAAAGATATATTGGCATCATATATGATTCAGATGCAATGAATCATTATCAAATAATTACTGAATGATTCCAAATTATTATCTATAATGATTATCAAATAAAAGAAACTGTGTAGTTGATAACATTCCTATTAGTATATAAACTGTACAATTAGTGAATGTGTTAAATTATTCTAGAAGGCAGAAAATTTGATTCTAAATCATTATCATGCTAATATATTTTGACATGCATATTAAGGAAAAAAAAAAAAAAAA
>JAQZBX010001339.1:0-84552 GCA_029593785.1 Cabassous unicinctus
AAACCAATGCTGATCAGTTTCAAAAAGTTTCAGTATAATTTTAAATTTCTCTAGAACTATGGAAAATCAGGTACTAAGCATTTAACTGCTTTAGTTGGTGGTGTTTTTTTCACATAACTTCCTGGCTTTCTTGTAAGAATGTCTAGTATTTTAAGAATGTCAGAAGATACCGTTCTATTTTGATTTGAGATCTTGATGTTTAAGCTTATGAGATAGTGATCAAAAAGAAAACTAATGGAAGAACAGAGAATGACTGTTTCATCCTTAACCTTGTCCTCTTCTCCATTACATTCACCATGTACATTTCAATGGCTATTCTTGGTTCCACAGTTAGGAACAGTATAGTGGCATTGGATTCTGGTCATCTAAATAATAAATACACACTAGTATAGTAATCCATCTCCTGTTTAAAAAGTAATATAGTTATTGTGTGTAGGTCAATAACATTAAATGTACAAAAATATTAGATGCATGTTCAAGGAGCACGCTATATACAACCTATTCTCAAATGTTTAGAAAACTGATAGAAGAATAGATAGATAGATAGATAATTAAATAGAATGATACAGCAAATGTGGGAAAATATTAAAATTGGTGGATGTTGGGGGAGTATGGAGTTCTCTGTATGCTTTTGTATTATTTCTGCAAAATGTCCCGTAAGTTTTAAATTATTTAAAAATTAAAAGTCTAAGAAAAATATTAAATGCACAGTTATTTATAGGAATATGAATCAGAGGACCTGTGCTCAAGTGATATGCTAACTAGCATCCTGACCTGGGGGAGTCATTTAGCCTCACTGCCTCTTTGTTTTCTTGTCTGTAAAATGAGGAGGTCTCTTTGAATATCTCTCTAACTCTGAGACTCTTTAAGTTTAATGCAATAAAGGGCAACAAGTTGAAGCAAGAAAGTGGCAACACTTGACTTAATCCCAATGTTTGAATCATAGTGCAATTTATGAAGGAAAGTATTGACGGACACTGCAGAACTTTCATTAGGATAGGGGTAGACTTTTTTGTTTGGTTGGCTAGCACCTGAATGCCATTTTATGTTGAATGCCATTTTATGTTTGGAGAATTCTCCAGCTCATGAGTCTTGGTGGGACACAGCTGCTTTCCCACTATTAAGCCTAAAAATACAAAATTATCAATTTCCGGTTCACTTGGCTGCTAGGGAACAGGTAACTGCCTAAACTAAGCCAATTAGACCTACCCACCTTTGGTTTTGAATCTTACCCTGGTGAAAGAAAGAAGCAGGGATGGGGAACTGCTTTGTGCCAGTGGCCGCAAAATCCAGCCTGAGGAGCTAAGTCTGAGTGAGAAGGGCTATAGGCTGCAGATAGGCAATGCCGAGATGGAGGAGGGAGATGTTGAGAGTTTTAAAGAAAATGAAAGAGGTTCTCCCTATCCTCTGGAGAAAGTTTAGTCTGGGGCAAGTCCCAATATTCTGGAGTATCCCTGGTCCAATAGGTCCTCAGTATTCTGTTCTGATTTGAAACATCCCTAGACCAGATTATTAAGCTCCTATGTTGGTTCTAGGATGGTCCAATGCTAGGATTTCTGGGTCATTTTGAAATTAAAAAAACATGGACTCTGCCCTGAGAAGTAGCTCCAGAAATAACCCAAGTCTAAGGGGCAGAGAAGTCAAACTACTCTTAACATCTAATGCAGATATTAGATTTAGAATCTAGAATTAGCTCTGCTGATACCAGGTTCTGAGTTTGAACCATTTTAAGGTATTATCTGTCTTCCCTGAGAAGTGGTACATTCGCTCAGGCCCTGTTGGAGATTGAATCATGTCCCCCACAAAAGGCATGTTCAGGTCACAATCCCTGGGTGTGAGCCCATTTGTAAATAGTACCTCTGAAGATGTCTTTAGGTAAGGTGTGCCCACGTAAAGGGGGAGGGATTAATCCAATATGGTTGAAGTCCTTATATACAAAGGTAGTTGGATATGAAAAGGAGATGCTGTGAGGAGCTTGGGGCCTGGCCAAGTGCATTGCCATGTGACAGAAAAGCCAAGGACCAAGGCTCACAAGCAACCAGCTCTAGAATGCCACAGTCTTTGAGGAGAAAGCACCACATTGCAGATACCTCAACTTTGGACTTCTCCTAGCCTCAAAACCTTGAGCCAGTAAATTCCATTTTGTTAAGCCAACGTGTGACAGTATGAAGTTGGATAGACCCCAGAAAATTATGTTCTTAGAGCTAATCCATTCCTGTGGGTATAAACCTATTGCGGGTGGGAGCTTTTGATTATACTTCAGTAAGGTGTGGCCCAGGGTGGGTCTTAATCCTTTTACTGAAGTCCATTATAAATGGGATAAATACTGAGGGAGAGACAGAGAAAGCCGAAAGCCAGAAACTGAAGCAATGAAACCCAGAGAAAAGGGAGAGATCAGCAGATGCCACCATGTGCCTTGCCATATGACAGAGGAGTCCAGGACTGCCAGCAGCTAGTCTTCGGGGAGAAAGAATTGCCTAATGATGCCTTGATTTGGACCCTTTCATGGCCTCAGAACTGTAAGCTTGCAAGTTAGTAAATCCCCATTGTAAAAGGCAACCCATTTCTGATATATTGCATTTTGGCAGCCTAGCTGCCTAGCTGACTGAAACACAACCCATTGTATGGTATTTGTTTTAGCAACTGAGAAATTAATACAAGCCCTTAACGAACCTATGTTTGTTACTGAGAATCTTTAAGAAGGATCTGCTTAGCCTTAACATGGGCTCTCAAATACCCTAAGTGAACTCTTTGTGGATGACTGTACTTTTGAAATTGCTACACAACATCCCTGGGTTCCTCTCAATTGACATATATCAAAAGTATGCATCTTTCATGTAGAGTTTTATATTGTTGACTAAGTTAGATTTGATTTTTTTCTATTTTCTCCAAATTCTGACATTTTGGTAGCGTGAAACAGTCTATTCTGAAAAATAAGGAAAAAACCCAATAACATAGTTAATGGGATTTAAGTTATGCTTAGAAAATGATCAAGAAGTATTTTTCTCTTTTAATCATTAAAACATTTAAAATGTATTCTAAAAAAGTAAACAGAGAACTTGTATATTATTATTAGTTCTTATGTTCTGAAAACAGGCATATTTTTAAGCCCTAAATAAGCACATTATGGAAAGGGGTTTCCCAAAGTTTTAGGCTTCATGCCTTATTGTTTTCTCACTTTTCTTTTGCCAACTAAAATGTTGTTTGGAATTGATATTGGATAGCGAACAGCTGCAAGTTCTGGCTGAGTGTTTTGCTAGAAATACCAGTTTAGGAAAGAATTTCCACCCGTTTCCTTCTCCCATGAATAGTGTCTTCCATGATAGTGGTTCAAGCTCATTCTTCCAGAAGATTATAATTGAAATGGTTATCAGGACAGTCAAGTGCCTGGGAAGCAGTGCCAGCGTGTTATTTTTAGCTGTTGGTAAAGGGAGAAACCCCTTTTGATCTACTCAGTAGGCGAGTGATGCTCTTCCCAAGCATGGGAGGAAAACCACTCATGTAAAATTCAGAAATATATGAGATGTTTTGTTTTGCTGTCTCATAGGGCGGTTCAGGCAAAGGAGACCTTGTTCTTCATTACACTCAATCTCAGAATTGTTTGATTTTTCTTAGGACTACTTTGGAGACGTGGAAAACATGGAATCTGGATTAATTAAGCTCTGAATCATTTAGAACTGTGGGGAGATTAAGGAGAATCAACCTAAGCTCTTTCTAGACTATAAGATCATTGAAAATTCCTTAATTTGCATCTCTTGTACAACTAGCACAATGTCTTTCACATTTGTTGGATTAAATCAAATGAAACAACAATGAAAATTGACAAGAGTAAAAAGTTATAGTATTGAGCTTAGTCATCTCCTAAATCTAACACATAATTACAGTTTTGGGACATATTAAAAATTATTCTCCTTTTAAAGAATAAAACTTTACTATCATGGAAGATATTAAAATGCAATTTTTTTATAAGGGAGTTTTGTACTTCATGTATGATGTTTCTGTAAGTCTACAATCATTCTAATAAACTTTTTTTTCCAAAAGGCAAGCCTTTTGGCTTATAGCAATTTTCCAAAAGAAGTTCTAATAATATTTTGGAAAGGAATCATAGAAATAAGTATATATAATCTCATAAAATTATTTTGAAGGACATTTTCTTTTAGATTTAAGTTTTAGTACGTTTATTAGACAATCAATTATGCTTTGTAAATTCAGAATCTGTTCTGTAAATGTGTCTGGGGACAATCTATTCTGTATGAGGTACTGTGCATTTGATAATTTAATTCCATTTTGAGTTGTTTACCTATGCATTTAGTGGCTTCACTCAAATGCAACTGGTTCTGGAGCAAATGAGGTGATAGGCCCAATTAAAAAAAAAATCCATCAGCAACATAGTTTTAAAGAATAGAAAGCTCACAGTAAGAAGGACAAGGCATAACCACAACGAATGCTCTGGGGGGAAAAAGGTATCTAGCTACCTAGAAAAGATTTAATGAGCCTAAGAGTTTACATCTTCACAGCCTCTTGGTTATTTCCACAATAGGAACCCAAGAGGGCTGTAACTGATGGGAATATCTTGCAACTAGCCCAAAGCCCAACTCCAGTGGCAGTAATCTCAGGTTTGATGGGGAAGGGGATCTTGTCACAGCAGAGAGTGCTGAGATTAAAATCTTTTGCAGAATCAGAGCCCTGAATTGGTGTCTTTCAGATTTTATCAAGTAGGTTTGTTGCTTTTGTCTGAGCTACCTGGATTTTTCCTCCTTAGGCTAATAGGAAGTATAAGTATTAAATGGTTACAATGTTTGGTGGAAGTTGAAAGGCAGCAGCATATTTTAATTCCCTTTTTATTCCTAACTTTTTTGAAGGCCCTCAAAGAAATGACAAATTTATGAAAAGTTACCATGCTACTAATTATATCTGGCAGACTTTAGTCCATATTTAACCACTTGTAAAAATTCATAGACACTATGAAGTACCTTTCTAATGGTCTGACTTGGTCTTTATCATTATTATCTATCTCTTTTAAAGCAGAAATACAGAGAAAGGACAATAACCCAGAATCCACAGAACCTTTTACCAGTGAAATTGTTGTCAAGGGTCACTACTCTTTCAAGCACTTTGCTATCTAACTTTAGAGGAACCCAAATTGTTAAGATTTATGTAAATTTACCCAGCTGTTCTTTTTTATTCATTTCATATACTGTTTAATATTAGTTAGATCAACGAGAATGTCATTGATACCAACCACGAACACACTGTTATTGCTTATGATCCTGCTTTCAGCCCAGATTGCTCTCTTGAGCTTCCAACCTACGTGTTCAATAGGAGACTCTATCTGATGTTTTATAACATGAAAAATGAACTAGCAGCTGCATTCACCATCTGTCTGTCTAGCTTTCCCCTCCCCTTGTATTCTCTAATAGTACTACCCATCCAGCTGCCGAGTCAGAACCTGGGTAATCACTAGTTCTTCACTCTTCCTTCTTACTCTCTTACCCAATCTTTTTATTTATGTGGTAGGCTTTTGTACCCTAACAAATTCGTCTTCTTAATCTGAGTCCCCATGGACGTGAACCCATTGTAAATAGGACCACTTGAAGTTGTTAAATAGTGAACATGTGACCCAAATGAAGAAGGGTGGGTCTTAATATAGAGACTGGAGGCCGCCTTTTAAAGAGAACTGGAAGTCACAGGAGTGGGAAAGGAGAGAACAAGGTACCCAGGCTTGCTGGCAGCCGGCACCAGAACACTAGACTGCGGGAGAAAGCAAGTCTTGACAAGGTATTGATTGACTTCCAGCTTCAAAGTTATGAGCCAATAACTTCCTGTTATTTAAAACAATTCATTTTGTGGTGTTTGTAATAGCAGCCCTGGCAAACTAAGACACCCTGCTTGTCATTCATTGGGATTCGTGAATCTGTAGAATGGTCTCTTCCCCCACTTTGGGACATTTTTTATCCATTATCTCTTCAAATATTGTCTACCCTGTTCTCTCTTCTTCTGAATTCCAGTTAGACTTTTGTTAGACCTTCTCATTCTGTCCTTCATATCTTTTAACTTCTTAGTCTCTTTTGGTCTATCAGTTCTGTACTCTGGGAAACTGTTTTGACTTATGTTTCAGGCCATTAATTCATTCTTCACATCTTAAGATGTATCTAATCTTTTGGGTTAAACATGACTTTTGTGTGTAAATGTCAATAATTGAAAAAAAAAAATTTTTTTTTTTTTTTTACTTCTGTAAGTTTTTTCAAATTCACAAGTTTTTTGTTTGTTTGGTTTTGCTTTTACTTTCTGTTCCCTTTAGGTGTTTTCAAGACTTTATTTTGTATCTTTAATCATGGTAAAGAACTTTTACTTTATATAATGTGCCTGATAGCTTCAATATATGAATTTTCTATTAGTCTGTTTTTGCTATTTCTTCTTTCTCCTTGCTTATGGGTACAGTGTTTTCCTGTGTGCACATTTACTTTTGTCTGCGAGTTGCTCATTTTCCTCGGGAATTATCTGTGAGAATTATTTGAGACCTATGATGAAGGTGCATTCTTGTAGAAAGGATCTGCATTTGCTTCTGCCATGAACCTGTGCAGGGAGGTAATATTATCAGCCTGGGACAGCTTTAGAATAATTCACCATGGCCTGAGGTGTTCTTCAAACAGCTAATCTGGACTTAAAACTAAGGAGAGTCAGCTCATGGTTAAATTCTCAGGGATGGGTTCCCCCTTTGGGTTGTGCTTAAAGTCAAGGTAAGTTTTTTTGTACTCTTCTGGAGATGGGGGATGGATAGGTTTACTTCTGTTTCGCCCTGACACAGAGGGCAGGGCTCCATGCTTATGCAAGGAAGCCTCTTATTAGACTCTCCAACTTGCTGGGGCCATGGTCTTTGCCTTCTGTCCCTGCCCATTCAGGCCCTGGAAAAGGGAGGTTCAAGGTTGCCAGGTCTGGCAGATGCCTTCAGGGTAAAAGCTGTCTAATATTCCACTTAATTCCCTGGGTTCCTGCCTTCACTTAAATTTTGGTCTGTTATTCTCTTGTCAATTCTTTGATACTTTTAAAAAGAGCTTTACATTCCTTTAATCAGCATTTTTAGTTGTTTTAGTTGGAAGAGTCAATCTCAACACAGTGCCAACCATATCATTTGGACCCCCATCTCCAATCAATTTAGAGTTCTTATTGCTCGTCACTCTTAAAAATTCCTGGCCCTAGGTTAATATTCTAACTCAGGCCCACATAATATCTACCCTGAATTACTGTTTTTCATCTGGCTTCCCTTCTTCTAATCTTATCTTCTTCCAACCTCTTCTCTGCATAGCATGCAAGTGGCCTTTCAAAATCAGATTAGGCTACTCCCCTGCTTAAAACACTTCAGTGGCTTTACATTTCCCTCAGGAAAAAGTTTAAATTCCTAAACAAGACCTTTCATGAGCTAGTTTCTGATAGTATCTCCAGGTTTATCCCTTCTTGAACTCTGCTCAGGTATAGTTAATTTCCCATCAGTTCCATGGTCTTTTATTTACTGGACAAGTTATTTTTTTTCCCTTCTGCCTGGAATATAATTTCCCTCACTTTTGGTTTCTCTCTCATTTTGGGTAGGGGGATGCAGGGAGGGTTTAAATAAGTTAAAAAATTGGATCTAAACAAACACTGAAATTATTCCATCTCTTGCTGTTTTACTTAGCCATTATGCCCTTTTAGAAGCTTTTCCTTGGATCTCACTAACTGCCACAGTAAACCTCAAACAAGGGTGTTTCTGAAGGCTCTAGAGACATGTGGACACTATAGGCAAGGCACACAACCCCATGAAATCAGCACCTTATAGGTGGGCCTTACCTTGAAATATATGATAAACTATTTCCTCAATGTAACAGAGTTAGACTCATTTATAATTTTCCTACACATGATTCTTCTACCCCTTGTATCTGAACCTATAATTAGCACTATACCCATTAAATATATGTGCCAGGGACTTAAATCTTTGGTCGGTTCATATGATGATTGAGCCCTGAATCTCAGCAGAATTGCAGCCAACACCTACTCTTCAGTTCATAGGACTCTCCCAGGACAACTAACAAAATGATGATGATTGACAACACCCATCCCAAAACACAAAGAGTATCTATAACTGCAAGCAAAACAGTTCCTTCCATCTGCCCCATAAGATCTAAGATGCCTCTCAATCTGAAGCAGAGCAGGAATCATCATCCCCAAAATCCTCAAGATTGAGGAAGGAACAAACATAAGGGAGGAATGCAACCATGGACCAAAGTATACATTATTATTGTAGTAAAGAAAGAACTTGTAACATTGATATAAAGTCAGTGGTCAACAAACGTTCTGGGGGCAGGGGGGTGAAGAGTAGGTGGAACAAAGGACATCTTGGGGCATTGGAATTGTTCTGCATAATACTGCAATGACGGATACAGACCAGTATACATTTTGTCAAAACCTATAAAATTGTTCAGTGCAAAGTGTAAACCATAATGTAAACTATAGACCATGGTTAATAGCAATGCTTCAATATTTGTTCATCAGTTTGTAATAAATGTACCACACTAATGTAAGATGTTATTAACGGGGGAAAATGTGAGGGTGGGAGGGGATGGGGTATATGGGAATCCCCTATATTTTCAAGGTAACTTTTCTGTAATCTAAAACTTCTTTAGAAATGAAGAAAAAAAAAAATAGAAGCCCTCCCTGGGCAGTGCTCCTGCCTTGTACTATCACAGCATTTTCTATAGTCTCCAGCACTGCTCATTGCGTGTTTGGTTGCCTATCTACTTCATTAGACTGTAAACTTCCTAAGATCAGGTTCAGTTCTCTAAATACATTTCTTATGCAGACAGTACAGCCCTCTACTGTTCCTACTGTCACAGTAGTATGGCTTTCCTCATTTGGATAGTAACTTTATCATCAGTGATATAGCGATAACCTCTAGTTCCATGTGTGCGAAATGAAGGCTTGAAAATATTTTTCAGTGTGCTTGTGTGCATCCATGTGTTTAATTTTTGTATATGGTGTGGTAGTCTTTTTATGTTGAAACTACATTGAAAACGTTCCAGGTTGCATATTACTTGCCATCAATTTACGTCCTAAATTGCATACCATTTCTATTCATGACTATTAAAAATGTCAATAGTTTTGTCTGTTGCCTGTTATGAGACCAGCAGAGGGAGCAGGTGAGTATTACAAGAAGCTCTGACATATTTTCATTCTTGCATAGGTACCATCTCTGTTGAGGTTTCTTTTGTTTTTTAATTTTTTATTGTGGCCAAGCAAGACTTTATGACCTATAAATTTAAAAAAAGTCATTGAAATATGCATCAGGATATTGGGGAAGAGTACATATTTTCTGTATATATTCCACCAGCATAGTTTTCGGGCTTTTAAAAAACATTGCTGAAATTGTTTTCTTGAGGGAAACAGATGTCAGGAACTAGGCACCTTAATAGTGCTATAAATGTCCTCTCTTTACAGACTTTGTGCAATTTACTTCCTTTTATTTTCTCTTTTATATCAGTCTTTCTTTGAATATGGATCCTTACCTTGAAATAAAACATCTTGGGGAAGTATGGTTTATTATTAATGAAGTATCAAACAAATTGCTTAAGATAGATTTTAAAAGAACAAGTTGAAAGTACACAGATTAGATTAGGAAAGGCTTGAACTGTCATTCGACAACTGTACAGTTTCATGAAACAACAGGAATGACGAACATTTTTATACTTACATGCAGACATCACTTCCTTTTATGCATAATTATTTTTGTAGACCTAATATAATTATTCAAAACTATTTATCATTTCTCAAAACTACTTTTTGCACATGTAGCTCCATAATCAAGCCTAATTTCCCACAGGAAGATTTTTTTTTTTAATACCAAGTAAGTTGGATAGATGGGAACACCAAAAGGGGATCATGTGCTTTTTTTATTCCTTTGACATAAGCAATTTTATTTATGTCAACCTATAACCAAGAGAGATAATATATCTTAATGTAAATAACATATATGACATTTTTATCGCTCTCATTTTAAAATGTCTCTCAATAATTGAGATAAAAATTTTATAAATTTAGGTTAAACAAAAGATTAATCTATAGATGACATTTAGCTACTTTCAAATGAAAACTCATTCTGTGAGAAAGTCAGCTAGATCTTAGAATAGTTATGACTAAAGAGGTGGGACTAAATTTTTACAAGCAAAAGAATTTGAATTCCCTGCAACTTTGGTGAAATGAATTAAGAGCACCTAATGAAAAAAAATTTTTTTTTTTTAAATTTATCCATTTATTTATTTATCCCCCTCTTGCTGCTTGTGTTTGCTGTGTCCATTTGCTGTGCTTTCTCCGTGTCTGCTTATCTCCCCCTTGCTGTGAGGTCTTGCTGCATCAGCCCACAGCGCCGTGTGGGCCGGCCTGCCCTCACAAGGAGGCCCCGGGAAGCGAACCCGGGGCCTCCCATATGGTAAACGGGAGCTCTATTGATTGAGGCACACCCACTTCCCTAATGAAAAATTTTAACTAATACCTGATTCAAAATCTCTAGTGAAATTTTGTGTTAAAGAAAAGATTTTATTGGACTTAACATAGGTCACGGGTAAAACAGAAATCACTGACATCTATCCATTGAAATAAAATGTTTAGCCTTTATTTCTATGGGTGAGGGGTGGACAAGACAGAATGACTGTCAAGAAGATTATCAGGCTGATGTATTCATCTATTGTTTTACTATTTCATTCACTGCCTTTTTAAGTTGTGACATATTTTGACCTTTTTGGCATTTTTTTGATGGGAAGATATAATATTCCATAAAAATATTGGAGAATGAAAATAATACTTAAAAATCAAACAGCATTTGAGACAATTTATGTAATACAAGAATTGTATAAACTGAAAAGAGAAAAAATTCTAAAAATTCAGGGAATTTGTGGTGATATCTTAAAAAAATAGTTACTTGGCTATTCCCCAAATTTCTAGTAAATAAAATACTTTTACTTTTCGAAGGGTTCAAGGTTATATATTATATACAATGTGGCTTTCAAATGTTCTTTAGCAGGTGATATACTAGTTCATGGCAGTGTAAATTGTAAAAAATAAGTTTCTTAAAAAAAAAATCTATACTCCATATTTTTTCAGACACAAGTTGAGAGTTAATGCCAAGATAAGTTAGAATGAATGAAACTAAAAGGTTTCAACTGAGGTCTATTAAGGACAATCACCTGAGAAACCACATGAAAAATAAAGATTTTCTCATATTCTTAACTCTGATTCCTCCCCCAATGCTAACTCACTAACAAACAGTTTCTATGGTTCTCTGTCAAACAGAAGTTACACAGCCTCAAGAAGAAAGATAATTGTCAAAGATAAGGTTGATGATATCTAGGCATTTGTCCTTTAAAGCAGTGCACTTACTCTATCTACTCCACAGAATAAAAACACAACTGGCAGTGCAGGGGAAATGGCTGTTTCCCAGGAAAGGAAATTGCCTGAAAACACAGCTGGCAAAGAGCTTTTTCTCCTCCTTTGGTAGTTAGATACTTATTTTAACAAAATATACATTTCCTCACCTTATACAAAGGTGAATACCTGTTTCTAAGTAGACAACATTTAATTTATACTCTAAATATATTGGGCCAGCTAGTCTATGTCAAATGATATATATATTGAACAGGAAATTGTGCTAAACTAGGCATCATACTTCATTTCAAAAATTGTTTATATTCTAGAAAGTACATCAGACTCTTCTAGTTATCTATATCGGATGAAATTAAAGAGGTAAACAAAGAAAACAGAAAGAATTGTTAAAGCCAAAAAACTGAAAATGCAGCTTACAAATATATATACACAAATAAGTATTTAATTTCTGCATTCAGACGATAAATTGGATTGCCAGGATTTTATCCTATGCTAGAGAGTAACAATTGGAGTTGAAGTCTTCATTAGTGGATGGATTCGTGCACTTGCAACACGACTTTTCCTGTTTACAGAGCCCGGAGCTTCACCAGGGTGAAAAGCGCACATGGTGGTCTTTCCATATATCATGCAGCTGCTCTGGCTCAAGATGACCAAAGGCCACAGAAAGTCTTTGGCCGTAAAATGGATTCTGCCACTAGGGATATGTGTTTGTGCTGCAGAGGTGACAGCCAGTACTAAGCAGTAATTCTCCATCCTCTCCATAGAAGGTTGAATTCTGTCAGGTTAAAACAGGAGTAAAAATGATTGCTTTAAACTCTCCTTAAATTCATCACCATTAATGTAAAAGAAAGGCACATGGATGTGCTTGGCTGACTAAATTATTGTGGGTGGTCATTTCACCTCACTGGGTCTTGATTTCCCTATCCATCTAAAGCGACAGTCTCTATTTACATGGTTGTCTACGTATGTGTGTGTGCATGTGTATGTTTGTATTTATAATTTTTCTTTTTCTTCTATCTTTACAGCAACTGTAAGGACCTTTCCCTTTGGTTCTTTTTTCAAATCCCAGGAAGGGTAATCGCCTTTCACAGCATTCCAGATCCACGGTCCAGTACTAGTTCAATACAATTAGCAGCTCTGGAAAGTGCTAACAGTTGGTGCTCCAAAGTTTTTGCAAAATGGCTCTACATTCTATTTGTGGCTCTGCAAATTCAGTCCAACTTATATTAAAATGGAGTAGAAATAGTGATCTTCCATGAAGCATATAGAGGAATCACTACATAGGGAGACTGCTTTCAGAAACCTGTAATTTTTTTTCCTTGTTACAGCTTTTTTTTTTTCAGCTTTCATTAATGATTGGATACAATATGAGAAAAAAGACGTAAAAGTAACTTTTCCTCTAACAACAATTTTACATTCAATGAACTCTAGGAGTTTTCTTTGTACAATGATTACTTTGTGTATAAATGTTGACTGAATTCATTTTCTCAATTTTCAAAAGGTCGGGGCTAGGGAGCGAGGAGAGATGGACAAGATATACCTAATGTCTCTTCCAGCTCTAACATGCCAGGCACTGAGCGTCCTCATGGGTGCCCATCCATCCGCAAATGGCGAATAATCAAAACACAGTGTTCCACCATCCTCATTTTTAGGGTATTTAGTACTGAGAGTTCCTTGTATGCCAACACAGCACACTCTCCAAATGTTAAGGCCATGCTGGTCAAATAAGCCAGTACCAGTCACTATCTCTGGAGACCTGGAGGCAAAGACATAATTTAAAGTAGCCTATAGCTAGAAGATTTTGAAAAGGGCAAGCATGAGACTGACATAGTGCAGATATGATGGAAAAAGAATCCAGCACTAAATCTATTATAAATACAGGACAACAATTTGTCTTCTAGTGTGTTTGAATGCTTTCCATTTATTTTTCAATTAAGAGTGGCTTTTTCAAAGCTTACCTTTGCAATGTATTATCAGGATTTAAAGCAATACTACCTCTCTCCCCAGGTGTGGTTGGTGGATTCTCATCTCTCAGTTCCTCTTCCAGGCCTTGATTTGTCCAAAAACTATTAGGGTGAATAGTTAAGATTAAATTGGCTCGATGCACAAGAGTGGAGGTTATGTGGCCCTCCTGCAAGTTTTATTTGGCACTCTAGTGCTTGGGGGCTGCCCCACTTTGTATTCATTTAAAGCTGACATCCTTTTTTTGGTTTCGGGCTTTCCGAGACACCATTCAAATAGTGCAGAATGGGAGAGAGCCTCACAAATTGCCCTAGGCCCTCTGAAAAGTGGGGATCAATCTGACTTCACAAGCCAAACAGAAGCAGATCTCTGTCACCACAACTTATATTTCTGGAGGGGTCAGAGGGCCCAATCAACAGGAGATCCTTTTGGTTTTTACCCACGTGTTAGGGCCTTTGTTCAACAGAGCAAATTAAAATAAAGAGGCAAATTATAACTAGAACTTGAGACAGTTCTACAGAGAATAAATGGGAGCCTCTGAAATTTCAGCTGATGACATACAATATGGGGGGGGGAGAAAACAAACTTTATTAAGAAAATAAATAGCAATATGCACAGCTGTTTGGCAGAAATGTTAGAAAAAAGAACTGGTTGGGCAGGCAGACTGATTTTGGGAAGCCTGTAATAATATTTCTCATTTTATAGCCTCATCTGCCTTCTGCTATCCTGTCAGCAAGTCACTGAAGAAAGCTCAAGATTCTCTTTGAAAATGAACAGTTCTGAACCCCAGTCAAACCTACGGTGGAGAGTGGAAGAGGGTCTGGACTATGTTTAACCTCTAGTCCCTCAGAAAAACAAGCCATGGGCCAGGGGATGGAAGTAAACACAACACTCTTCTGCTATTCCTTCAATAGTGACCGTGTAAAACCTTCAGTTGCATCTAGTTTACTGAACAAGCACACTAGGCGTAAATATAACCAATTAAATAGGTTGAACTTGGCTCCTTTCGTCCCAGGTGGCTAAAGGCACAATCCCAGCCCTGTCTTTCTCTGTGAGGCTCTACACCTAGATCTGCTTCGTCTCCTTCCCAGGGCTCATGCTGGTTGGCCGTGGGCTTGCACAGCTTCTCTGTAGCTCCTCAGCGATCAGTTACTGCAGTCAAATTCGCAGCTTTAACTATAAAAAACGTCTGCAGCTTTTAGCGTTGTACTGCCTCTGGCTGGCTGGTGCCTGTGTGATGTTTTGCTTTGCAATGGAGTCATTTTTCTAGTACTTCTTCCTTCTACTACATTTGATACCCAGCATTCAAAGCTGCCTTTCTCTTTGGGTAAATGTTCCTGTCCCTTTCATAAGTGCCTTTTCCTTAGCTTGTCTCATGCTTCTTGAATCTTTAAGAACCCATTTCATGATTTGAGGGATCAGAGATTCCAGTGTTAATTTGGCTGTGTATTTTGAAGGCTCTACAGACTTCATACTCCCCACTGGTGGGCTCCTGTGGTCTAAACAGAGGCCAGCAAACTACAGCCCACTGCTGGTTTTTGAGTGGCCCGTGAGCTAAGAATACTTTCTACATTTTTAAATGGTTGAGAAAATACTAAGAAAAATATCTCTGGACACGTGAAAAGTATATGAAATTTAAATTTCAGTATCCATAAATAAAGCTTTATTGGAACACAGCCATGCCCATTCATTTATATACTGTACAGGGCAGCTTTCATGCCACAACGACAAAGTTGAATAGTTGTGACAGAGACCATATGGCCTACAAAGCCTATAGTGTTTACTATCTGATCCTTTATAGAAGAACTTGGCTGATCTCTGGTCCAACTAGAGCCTTCTCTGACTCTGTGGTTGCAATAATTCTATTAAGGAATCTCCAAAGAGCTACTCACTTCATGTTCTGATCTTGAGATGATCAGATGAAGGACACTTCAAGCCAACTAGGTAGGAATAGTGTCCCCCAAGGAAGCAGTATTATTTTTCTTCTTTGTGCACTCACAATTCTTTGTTTTGCCACATCTTATCTATTTAAGGGTCTCTCTCCCTCACTAAACGATTAGCTTCTTTAGATCAGAAACCCAGTTGCATTAATCTCTATGTCTCCAGAGTCTAGCAGAGTGTCTGAAACAAAACCGGTTGGAAAATGAATGATTTTTAAAATCACACAGTAATACTGTATAATATACTTTTTTCAAATGGGGTATAAATTTATCAAAAAAAAAAAAACAAAACAAAAAAAACAAACTGAAAAAACCAAAATTTGCACTCTATGCTATCACCTCACATTCAGAGAATAGCAAAGTTATATTAGTGGTGAAAGAACTGATTTCCATTTATTGGAAAGTGCCTAAAGGAAAAGGAACTAACATTCTTAAATATCATTTACTATTATCGTTTTAATCCTGAAAATGATACAGAGACAGAATTATTTCTATTTTACAGAGTTATTTCACTGAGGCTTAGTGAAGTTATTAAAATTTGTTCAAGGCCACACAGAACCAGGGTTCTAACACAGTCCTTATCTTCAAACCTATATGCTTTCCTCTACAGTTCATTGCCTGAAAGAGTACATTTTTCTTTAATTTTTTTCCCTTAGTGGAAACCATGCATCGAATCTTGGTGGAATCAAACTAACTTTTCTACTAATGTGACCCTTCTAGAACAGGAGTTCTAGCATTTTTTTGTGCTCTTGGGACCTTTAATAGTCTGGTAAAGCCACAAACTCCTAAAAAAAAATGATACATGTTACTGTATTCAGATATTAAATAACAAGATCTAGGGACAGATCTGAGTATAAGTGATAGTTTGAAATATCTGTAATAAAAATAGCTATGATTTTTATTGATGAGAAAGTCACAGATCTCTTGCTAATACTACTGTTGTCTGCTGATTATTCATAATTAAAGGAAAGGCTAAATTTCAGTTAAAGCTTAATGAAAAATAAAGTTTTTTTCCCCTATCAAAGTTCATGGACCCCATGCATTCTCTCCATGGGCTTGAAGCTAAGAACCCTTGCTCTAAAGGTAATTTGGGACTCATTATGTTAATGGAATGGGTTTTTTAAAGGTCTATTTAGGTTTCTTGAAAACAGATTCCAGGAATACAAAATTCACTGTACAAACTTCGCAGTCATCTAAGAATTAAAGGCATAATTTCTTCATCTTCTGAAAGTTTATCATGCATGTTTATAGAATGATATTTGGTCTTCATGGTTAGATGTGGTCCATTAAGTCAGTGTACCAGTTATTCTACCCTAACGGAATAATAAATCTTGCACACTGCAATATAAACAGGCTACGGCAAAGACTAGATATTTTTTCTATGCACAATTTAGCTGGTGAGTTAACATATTGCTAATCTCTGAAGTATTGAGTTTTAGTTTATTAAAGGAAGTAACCTGTAGGACTTACAAAGCCACAAAATTGAAACAGAAAAATCTTCAAAGTTAGTGTAATGCCTGCATTTCACAGGTGAGGACATTAGAGCTTAATTAAAAAGGGGAAGTGATTTGCCTAAGTTCAAAACCAAGTGGGACTAATTTGATGCTGGATAATATGTTACAAATGATAGGTTTTGAGCAAATTCTAATACAAAAAAAAAATTGCTTTTTTCTCCAAATTTGTAATTTAATCAACTGTTAAATAACTTAATTAAATGAACTGTTAATCAGCCCAGTATACTTTAAGCTTATTTTGAATATTGATGTAGATATTTTGTTAAAAGAGTAAGTGTCAGAGCTCAAAAACTGATCTTCCTATCATGATTTAAGAAAGCAAGATCTTCCTAACCATTTTAAAAAGAAAATTCTGTATACTTAGAAAAGAGTTCAAAGGACAAGTAACACCAATGAAACTATTTTCCTATGAAAAGGCACAGAGTTTACAAGAGCAAAACTCCTTCTTTATTTGTAGTAACAAAAAGTAAACCAAAGTCCTGACGTATTTGTCGTATTTTTTTTCCTAAAGGAAAAAACAAGAATTTTCATTGTACTTTAAAATTAAAGTTATTACCTCAGCTCTTTTACCAGCTACATACTGTGAAGTCGGTTTCATACAGGAGAGGAGAACAGGAGAGAACTTTGCCATGTGACAGAAAGGAGAGGGCTCAAACAGCTAAGGCCCTGGGGAGAGATGAGCCACTCCCCTGATAGTTTGCAGCTGTTATAGGAAGCCCTAAGAGACAAGCCCTAACCAGGAGAGAGGACTGGAAGCCCAGAGGGAAAGGAGAGACCAGGCAGAGATCAGTGACCATCGTGCTTCAACATGTGGCAACTGATTTTGGTGAGAGAGCAGCCTTGAGTTGGACTCTTCAGGACCTTGTAACTGCAAGCTTTTACCCCCAATAAATACCCTCTATAAAAGCCAACAGATTTCTGGTACTTTGCATCAGCACCACTTTGGCAGTCTAATAGAGAATTTGGTACCAGGAGAGTGGGGTCGTGCTTTTGCAATTACTGAAAATGCTGGAACAGTTTTATAAATGGGTAAGGGGTATTTTTTGGAGGAATTCTGAGATGCTTGATGGAAAAGGCCTAGGTTGCTTTGAAGAGACTATCGGTAGGAATATGGAGCCTAAAGTTATTTCTAATAAGGCCTTAGAAGGAAATGATGAAATTATTATTATTGGAAACTGGAGGAAAGGCAATCGTTGACTCCCAACGTTATATGGAAGGCAGAATTTGAAAATTGTGAGCCTGGACATTTAGCTGAAGAGCTTTCCAAAGTAAACTTGGAGCATGTGGCTTGGCTTCTTCTTTTAGCTTGTAGCAAAATATGAGAGGAAAGGGATAAGCTAAGAATTGAATTTTTGGGCACAAAGAAACCAGACACTGATTCTGGAAATTCCAGGCCTCTGGAAATCACACCCCCTGACAATAGTGCCCCATTTGAGGCATTTGGAACTTGTAAGTCAAGAGTGAAAATGCAGTTATACAATAAGGACTTGTGGAAAGTCTTACTGTCTGATGGCTTGGAACCGTTTTCTGCATGCTAAACCAACAAGCTTTTTGTGAGAGATATATGAACAAAACCACTGTCAGCTTGGACTAAAAGGGACATGGAGAGGAGATGGAAGCAAAAACAGCTTTAAGAGGAAAACCATGGAAGCTGAGGTCTGGAACCAAGACATCTCCTTGGGCCAAGAGAGGGAACCCACCCATGTGTACGGAGAGGATGAGTTTGCCCTGGCATTTGAAGAGGGTGGATATTCCACCCATTGTTCAGGGAGAATTTTGCCGCCTCAGGGTACAGAGAAGGTGGAGCACATTCTCCGGTGGTTGGAGAGTTAGGTCGCCATCCCACTTCTCTAAAGGGGGTGGGACTGTTCCCCACAGGTTAGGAAGTGTGAGATCACCATCCCATTGCTCTGAGAGGGGTGGGCCTGCTCCCCATAGATTAGGGGAGGCCAGGTCACCACCTCACTGTTCTGAGGAGGTTGTACCTGTATGCCAGAGATTAGGGAGAATGTTGCTACTACCTCACTCTACTAAGGAAGTTGAGACTCTACCCCAGCGATTGGGGAAAATGTGGCCATCACCCCCAATGTTCTTGTAGGGTGAGTTCTGGAGCTTGGTCACCACCCAGATGCTTGATGAAGGTGGAACCAAGAAATTGGCCACTGGGCAAGCCTGGGGAAATGGTGGGACCCCATAAGGCCCCAGGGAGAAGAAACCATCATCTTAAGTTCAAAGTTCATCTCAGACTTTGAAATCTAATGGAGTATGCCATGCAGGTTTTTGGAACCGTTGGGATCTGTGACTCATGTTTCCCTCCCAAATTCTCCCTGTGGTAATACAAATGTTCATCCTATGTTGGTTTCTCTGTATATGGGAAGCAGATAACTTGCTTTTGAAGTTTCACAGTTTGACAGCCAGAGGGAACTTTGCCCCAAGAGAAACTGTATTCTTATAACTGATTGTGATGTGATTTTGTACTTAGCATTGCTACTGAAATTATTTATGGTTTTTTGAATATTGTAATGCCTTTTTGGGATTCAGAGGGTGGAGCATGGCAGTTTGAGATTATTTATGAATCCCAAAAGGAGAAAGATTATGTTTATAAACTAAGCTATTCTGGATGTGATACCCTTTGATTATATTGGATCTAGTTTAGGGGCCCTTGATTAAATTACCTGTTAAGATTAGGGCTTCAGGGGACTAGCTATAGCTCAAATGGTTGAGTGCCTGCTTCCTATGTACGAGGTCCTGGGTTTGATCCCCAGTACCTCCTAAAAACAAACAGAAAAACAACTCTCATGGGAAAGCAGATGTAGCTCAGTGGTTGAGCACCTGCTTCCTATGTACAAGGTCCTGGGTTCAATCCCTGGTACCTCCTAAAAATAAGTAAATAAATAAAAAAAAAAGGCAATACAGTTTATATATATATATAAAAGAACACACTAGCCCCATGGGTTTGGTGTGCCACAGAATTTTTTTTTTTTTAAAGGGAAGGAAAAAAAAAAAGATTACGACTTTGATTCGACCATGTCAGTAAGGTGTGACTCAGGTTGAGTCCCCACCCTCTTGGTGGGCCTATAATAAATGGACACTCACCAAGAAGACACAGAGAAAAGGAGATACCTTTGCCATGTGACAGAAAGGAGAAGACTCAAACAGCTAAGGCCCTGGGGAGAGATGAGGCACTCGCCTGATGGTTTGCAGCTGATAAAGGAAGCCCTGAGAGACAAGCCCTAACCAGGAGAGACGACTGGAAGTCAGAGGGAAAGGAGAGACCAGGCAGAGATCAGCAACCATCTTGCTTCAATATTTGGCAACTGACTTTGGTGAGAGAGCACCCTTGAGTTGGACTCTTTAGGGACTTTTAACTGTAAGCTTTTACCCCAAATATTTACCCTTTATAAAAGCCAAAAAAAAAAAGAGAGAGAGAGAGAGAGAGAGACGGAGTGCTCTGTCTAGGAAACACTTAATTAGGGTGGTGCCTGTGAAATACCCAGGGGTCCTGTAACTAATCAGTTTTTCCCAGAGGCTTTCTGCAGTATATAGTCCTGGTTGGACAGCAAGCACTATGCTCTGATTTTTCCTGTTGCCTGGCTAGTGACCCCCCTACAGGAAGATAACGGATAAGCCAAGAGGGCGGAGCAGCTCACTACACATGTCTGGCTGCTCTTATCAACTTATCATATAAGGAAAGGAAAGTGATTGATACAGACACTGCAGAATCTGGGAAAAGAGAAACAAAGAAACATTAAAGCTGATCTGTAAAGCTAATAGAGCTCTCACAAGTGAGCAGGATTATTCTCCCTACTGGAATCTGACAGTTTACTGGATGACTGGAGAGAAGACAGCAGTAAAAATCAAGCTTACTACTAGAAAAGGAGAAAAAAGACGACTTTCATTGATGGACCTTAAACCATGGTAGCATAGCCCTGCATTTCAGAGGGTGGCTGAGTACTTTGGACTCTTACGTGCCTTGAAGTTTGCTAAGCTGGTGGTTTTACCAAAAGAAAGCATGTGGCAGATTGTTTTCTTTACTTTGAGCTGTGATCTTGTCTTAGCGGCAGCCTACAACAACTTTCGGAAAAGCATGGACAGCATGGGGAAAAAGCAGTATCAGGTTCAGCATGGATCCTGCAGCTACACTTTTCTCCTACCAGAGATGGACAACTGCCGTTCTTCTTCTAGCTCCTACCTATCGAATGCCGTGCAGAGGGATGCACCGATCGATTATGATGATTCAGTGCAGAGACTGCAAGTGCTGGAAAACATCATGGAAAACAACACTCAATGGCTAATGAAGGTAGGAAAATAATCAGTTTTACTGTTTGAGAAAGTGAAGCTCTTAAGATCAGCTTTGTTTTAACAGCAACAACAAAAAAGGATTAGAGCAGGAGAGTGCTGCTTGTGGCTATCTTTGAAAGCATTATCCTTTTTAAACTTCTTTCACAGTATGTAAAATAATCATGGGTGAAAGGGATTATTTGAAGAAGAAAAAAAAGCCATAATGAATAGAGAAAACCTCTGAAATTTGAAATCTTTATTAATAAAGTGAAGGAGAGGAAGTGCACATCTCTGCAAAACTTCTACGCTGTTTTGTTTGTTTTAGCTTAAACTCAGTAACACCGATTACCGGAGACTTTATAAACTGGTCGCAGGCATATGAGGGAAGCTGTAAGCAACACAGCAGTGCCAGAGCCAGGAAAAACGTGACAGTCATGTTAATTACTGATAAATAACGGATGGAGCAAAGTGCTTTACCAATTTCCTGAATTTATTTACTAAAATAGATTATGACTCTTGGTAAATGAGAGGAAATTAAATAAAACAGACCTTATGTTTCTCAGAATCTCAGTGTTTTACCCACCCCCAAACTTGTCATTTATAAACGGTGGTAAGTTTTCCAAGGGTCCCGAAGGGATTCAGTATTGTAGCCACATTTCAGTTTCAGAAACCGGCTTTGAAAATATACTCACGTGGGACTAGTGCTCAGGGCCACTTACGCTGAATTTATGCCATGACAAGATGGTCTGACGGTTTGCACTTGGGGCTATGATTGTTCCACGGTTTCATAGACTTTTTATAAAGAGTTTAACCAAAATAGGATATTGAAAGCTCTGTTTTTCTTTTACAAAAGATCATTTTCACATGCAAACCTGGGAACTATTTATATGAAAAAAACAAAATCACCCTGGAATTTTTCTTTACATGGATTATATATATTCCAAAGGAAGTTTAAAGAAAATGCACATGTAAAGTATTATGATGATGACATTACATTAGAAAATTGTTACTTGGTAAAGAATGTGACTATTTAAAACCATATAAAATGTTGAAAAAAGATTATTAGCCTCATTCAACACTTTCCCCCAGAAAAGTATAATTATTTTCTCAATTTTTCATTTCACCATAAACTTTCTGTTAGGATACCTTATCTTAATCTCAGAATAGATCTTGGATCCTGTCTGTGTTTCTCATTAATTCCCCTGCCATCAGAGAGAAAACTAAAACATTGCCTGAGCCATAAGCCTAAATGCATGAATGCTGTCACCACTACTGGTCACTGCAACAAGAACAGTCGCTTAAAATCAAAGAAGAGAAAACCACAAAACTTATATAAATTATCAAAAAGGCCTGTTAAATATAGATAATATAAGATAAAAGTCACTAGTAATATCTTTACAAGCACTGTCCCTTCTGGGCAAGTTCTCCAGTAAGTTTTTCTCCTTTCCTAACAAAGTCAGTGTAATATGCCCTTTTTAAATCTAAAAGACACAGATGTGCAAATAACAATGGTAAACTTTAAGAAGTATGAAGCAACATTGCTTCAACTATTTGAATGACAAATTGCTTCCTAAATATATGTGAAATTCTCATTTTCTATTTCTTTCTAAATTATTATGCTCATGTTTAATAATCTCCCTGCATTTGCTGTGCCATGGGTAATGGCTAGTGCTAACAGCCTCAGTGAGGGATGAAAGAAATATAGTAGTAAACATTCTAATCTGCCCAACTGGTAAGTCATTTCCTAAAATAAACAGTCAAGGAGCATAAAAGAATGTTTTGCCAAATTCAAGATTGTTAAATTGTATTTGCTTAATAAGCACACATCAGGGATACCTGAAACTCCATAAGCAAAGGTCATTATTTATTTCCTAAACTATCCCCTTCTCTTGGGGCTTTGAAAAACTAAAGGAAAAGGACAAGGAATGCCACATTAGGTAGCAAGATTTCTTCCTTTTTCCCAGGTTTGATTAGTAAATATTTCATCAGTAAAACAATGGTGTTTCAAAATTCCTTCCTTAGCTATGTAGCTAAGAATCACCAAGAATGACTTAATAGTTACCTTTTCATCTGCTCAGCACCTGTTCTCTCTGGCCTAGCCCAGCAATTTAAGATGTACACCTGACAAAGTCAATTTGTACTCTCACTAATTTAGCTTACTGGCTTCTGGCTTAGGAACAAAAGCAAAAAACAAACAAACAAATAAGAAGCTTACTTAAAATGGTTAAATGTAACCTCTGTTTCTTCTGTGTTTTTTCACCTGTGATAATAAACACTTTTCTTCATATGGAAGAAAATAACACATAATGGAATGATAGGTAATCCATATAATTAAATGACCAACCTCACAGTCTAACACCTATTGATAGATTATCCCAGAAAGAAAAAGCACTGATCTGTGTTTTTCATTGTGTTTTACATATTTCCTTTTCCTTAGGGCTGTTTATTTTTTGTTTGCACATTTCCTTTCTATTCATGATCAACAACACTAAAAATAAAGGAAGAAGGAAAAAAAAGCCTTTAAATTTAAGAAACTTAAAAACTTGTCAAGAAGGAAAAAGCGATCAAGTTTTCTGGTTAATTCTGGAGCAAATGAATAGCATGTTCACCTTCTGAGTGGGTGCCACAGTATGAGGAGCTCAGGCTAGAAAGCTGTTTTGCACATCATCAAAAGATCTCACACTGCCCCTTTAATCTGTCAGCCAAAGGAAGTGTCAGACTTCTGAATGAGTGCAGAGGAACATGAATGGAACAATACAGAGAAGGTTCATTTTCCGCTTAGTGGTTAAACAAGGATGAGACACATTCATGATCATTAGTACACCAAATACACCATGATGACTTAAAAAAACACAGTGCACATTTCCCGTGTTAATCCTGCAACTATTCTAAAGCTCTGTCCCCATGAAATTAAACACACTTTATAAACACTGACAAATGACTTAGCAAAATGGATTGCATTTTTCTATGAAACCAAATACAAATTTTTTTCAATTAGAGGAAATATGGAAAGGAAATAAACAACTATTTCACATGGATGAATACCTTATGTTTTATAAATAACTGCAAACTCCAATGCTACTTCAAAACAGAATGATTTGAAAAAAACTGCTCATTAAATTCATGTAAAAATTTCCTCTGTCATCTTTTATTTTTTTAATGCCACAAGTATAGTCTAAGTACTGTAAATTTGAATTACTACCCTTTTTTTCCTTTAAAAGCAAATAATAATATATCCTTTCAACATACCTTGTTGAAGAACTACTACTTATCAGTTGAGATGTATGGTAAACAATGTAGTGATGCTTTTAAAAAAATAATTGCTGTAAATGGGAAAAACTGATAATAAGTTGATAGATGAACTCAGCCTTCAAAACCCTTCCTGCCAGGGATTTTGTTTGGATGGATGTGTGTGCTATATCATGTGTGGCTGCAAAACAGTCCTTAGCTGTAAATCCAGACAAGAAAAGTTTGGTTTATTAAAGAAAAGAAAAGAAAAAATCTCATCTTATACATAGCCAGTGATCTACTGCAGTATTGGAGGAGTAAAACCATTCCTGTACTCATGTTGTGTCTTGAATCGTGATATAGGACCATGGGCAGTATTAGAAGCGAATTTTGTGCATTCAGGTAAACTGAATAAACCTCCTAGGTTAAGACGGCAAGAAAACAGTTATTATATTAATATCACAATAAGGGATGAAGAAATGATAAAAATTTCACTATGGTAGTGGAAGTACAGCATGTTTAAGTTTGGAAAGTGTGAATATTATTGTTTACAATATATTATGCAATATGCATAACAGTACCATATGCTTATTATTATATACAATATCTAAGGTATAATACATGTTTCATATATAGATATTCTATATATTGGATATATAACGTTTACTTTCTACAGTCAAACAGCCTCTGTTTATTAAACTGGTTGGCTGACAGCTCTTTTTTTTTTTTAGGAAGTACTGGGGATTGAACCTAGGACCTCATACATGCAAAGCAGGCGTTCAACCACTGAGCTAGGAATAACTGTTTCAAGTGGATTTGCTATTTAGGTTTCATACTATGGTGAGATGATTATTTGCCTGCAGAGTCTAGAATTAGGAAATGGACTTGTGTATATGACTTCCATAATATGTTACTTCCTGTTTAGACACTAGGTAATATATATAGGTTCAATACTGAAATTTGAAAAATCTATTGTTTCCTTAAACTTTATAAACTGGTTGTAATCCAAGTTAACCTGTAAACCAGTTACTGTATATAGAATTTTAAAATCACCTTAGATGTTCAGACAGGCCCACAGTGCTTCTTTTAATCCATAAGAAAAAAATGAAATTTTGTATATCTAGAATTGAAAAAAAAAAAAAGAAACCATACGTACCACCATATGGATAATTAAAATAAATAAATAAATACAGTGAAAATATATGGGCAAGCTAAAAACAAAAACGTCAAACAAAAAGGTAGAAAATAGGAAGTAAATTGTCCTTTCCCCTAATTTTCAAGTCCCCTTCCTCAAGATTAGGACTTAGAGAGTTATAGTAGTCCTTTATTGTGACAAAATAAATATAAAAATTAATGACTTTCCATCTTCTAAAAACATTTACAGAGGCTTTACAGTAGTAGCATTATACGATGATCAGAATCTTTTTTGGCTCACAAATAACATGAAAAGAGGATGGTAGAAAGAGATTTTATTTAGGGAAAAAGAACAAAATTTAGAAGACTGAGGTAAAGTAGAATATGGATTAAAGGGGTGTGTGTGTGTGTGTGTGTGTACATCAGAGACAGACAGAGTAAAGGGACTACCTGAGAGATGGGATACATCCAGACAAGGTAAATGGGAAGTATATGGCATGATGGTTTTGACAGGGAAGAAAGAAAATGATTTATATAGTTCCATATTCTGGCTATCATATGACATCAGGCATCTGGACAGCTTTGTAGAATTTCCTGAGTTTAGATTAAGAGAGTTCTGAAATATACAATGAATCATTAACATGTGCAGGTTGCTTGCATATCAGGTGTTCATAATTTGGAGAATAGCTATATTACCCAATGATAATGATAACTCAACAGGCCAACTATTCTCTCTCTTTATCTCTATATACACATACACACATTTTTCCGTAAGATGGACCATTTTAAAATAGGCTTCATCTGGGCAACCGATGAGGTCTAAACTAATTCCACCAGGGCCTATTTTAAGTGAGACAACTCCTCTTCCTTTCAACTACATGCTTCTTTGAAGTAAAGGAACCTGGCAACGAGATTATTCTCCTAAATTATTCTGGAATTCTTTCAGTATAAAGTCAAGTTTTTATCACTAAAGCAATAGTAGTAATATAATAATGGGGCCAGTAATTTAGTGGTACTTAGTAACTTTAAAGCACTTTCTACACTTAACCACATTTTGTCCTAAAAATATCTCTAGAACAGGTATAGCAGATATAATTACATCTTTTTTTATATATTCACTTATAATGATGGGTCACGATAATATCAATGCACTTTGAAGCTTAGAAATCTTGCATGGATTATCTAAAGAGAAAAAAACGAAGAAAATCACATATATCCCCTCCTCTAATAAAAAGCAGAATTTTCCATAGGGCTGGAAAAAATTACAGAAAATTGTTGAGAGAAGTGTCGTGGATATGGATATGTGTTGAAGTATACTGTTACTTCTTGGTTCATTAAAGTAAGTTGAGTGAATAACCCTCTATCTCTCCCACCCCTTTTTGGGGTTTGTAGTTCAGGGCAGGAGTTATTAGAGTTCATTTATTCATTCAACAAATATTTCTAGAGCGCCTGTATGTGCCCAGGCTGTGTTCAAGATGCTTGGGATAAATCAGTGAGCGTTAAAATAAATAAATAAATAAATAAAAGACTAAGATTCTTGCCCTCATAGGGACATACTATACACCACTACATTTTAGTCAGAAAATGTGACAGAAAAAAATAAATAATTTAAAGAAGAAGGAAAACATAGGGTAAGGGGACCAAGAGTGCTAGAGGTGGGTGGAAAGTAGTAACGTAATCATCACTACATTAAAACCTCTTTTATAGAAAAAATTCAATTAAAACTATTTTTGATTGGCAAATTTTCCTGATTAACAAAGTATAATACAAGTTCATTGTAGAAAAGTACACAAAAAAGCACAAAAAATAAATATGTGTAATTCCACCATTCTGAAATAACCATTCTTAACATTTAGTGCATACATACACCTATATATGTATAATTAATCTGAAATTTACTGTATATACTGTAATACTTATGTATACCTTTATATGTCTTCTACAACCTGAAGTCAGGTGTGCTGTTGGTCTTAAAATTAATATTTCATTTAAATTAGATACTTCCCCATGAAATCACCTTTCTTTCTTATCCTAATCCTGGCATGCACCAGCTGACAAAAGATGTGAAATCTATTAAAAATCTCCTGAGAAGTGGACCTAATCCTCTTAACATCATCATTCCTTGAACCAGCTAAGACCATTATTTTTGCAATTAAAATAGAACCTAATTAAAAGTCTAAGACCCTCCCTGAGGAGCTGTGATGGTAATTACTTGCTCCAAAATCAGCTGCATTTTTCTTTTTGAGCAACCTTTCATGTTTCTGAATTACCTTTTATGAATATTTATAATAATGCAACAATTTAACATTACAAAGTATAATTATTCAATATCTAAAATCAACAATCAAATTAATTATCTATATTAAAATAGAGCCTGCCATTTTTTAAACATGTAATTTTATAATTTTTTTCATGGGCAATGGAGATTTTTTTTTTTTTTTTTAAAGATTTATTTATTTTATTTTGTTTATCCCCCCCTTGCTGCTTGTGCTGCTGTGTCCATTCGCTGCGTGTCTTCTCTGTGTCTGCTTATCTCCCCCTTGCTGTGAGGTCTTGCCGCATCAGCCCACGGCTCCGCGCGAGCTGGCCTGCCCTCACAAGGAGGCCTCGGGACGCGAACCCGGGCCTCCCATATGGTAAACGGGGGCTCTATCCACTGAGCCACACCCGCTTCCCGCAATGGAGATTTTTAAGGGAAGATATTCAGGTGCAGAGGTCTTGGGAAATACTTTATTCTATCATGCTTACACAATCTCCTAGAGAATTTATTATATGTGTTGATCTTTTAGGTAGAGAATATTAATAACGTACTAAAAGGAAGCTAGCATCCATCCTCTTCCTTTCTCAATTTTGTCACATTCCTTATCTAGACCAACTGGGTGGATATTAACATTTGCTCCTATATTAACACTCCTCTTGATGTAAGATGGGCTATTCAACCAGGGTGTCACAAATCTGATGTCACAAGACCTACCACTTATATCTCCCTGTATTAAGATAAGTTGCCCAAATTCCAGGACTTACATTAGAACCTTTATTATGATTGTTTCATAAATTTGAGGGATGAAGGTTAAACCAGAATTATGGGTTAGCCTTTGAAAGTCACCAGTTAACATTTAGTGTCTGACTGAACACACTACACACTGACGATTTCTACTTTGGCTGCCAAAAGCACATCTTGATAGTTATGTTCAACAGCAAAGGGGGAAAACACATAATGAAAATTGTCTTATTTCACAAACCCCTATCTTCCTTGAAATAACTGGCTTAATCATGTGTAATATAATAAGTTAGTCTGACAGTTTTTCTATTCCAAGATGGGGAACTGAGAAAGAGCTGCCCATTCCACTCTGCCATAGGAGATGGAAAAAGGAAGAGACGAAATTAAGACATCTCAGGGATTTCATTCCTGGCCCATGCCAGCCTTGGAAACCTGGCTAAAGCAGAGAAAAGGGGGGTGGTATGTTCATGTTCTACCATATTTCAAATAGAGGCATTTAAGACTCAAAGAAGAGACAGTTCAGACACAATTGACCAGATTCAAAGAACTCTAAATAGAAAATAGACCATGCTTACATAGGAAGCAGATGCGCTTATCAGATTGAGCATGCCTCTGAGGTTATTTTCTTGGGGGCTGGCATCTCACATGTTTAACTCTATAACCATTAGTAGACCCTAGTGAAAGCTGGCTGGGATTACTAGTGCGATCCAAAGTTACATAATAAAAGTCTTTGTTGTGGTTTCATTTGTTGCTCTTTATATATACTAAATGAGTTTTTTAAAAAGCAGGAATAACTGTACAATTGTTTTAGTGATATCTTGCCTTATTTAACTAAATTAACTGGCTGAAACCACCACTGTGTATCTTTAAAAATGCAGGTGCAAGTTTTCTTACCTAAATTGGTGACATCATAAGATTATTATAAGCTTCAAACACAATGATGGATGCCAAAGTGCTCTGGAATCTATAAGATGCTACACAATTGCAGAGGCTATAATTATAATTAATTTTAATAATACCAGAAACACACTTATCAAGACGTGTACTATATCTCATTAATTAAAGATTATAATTTCACTTACTCTTATTAGGTTAAATGATCTAACTAGAAGTATCTGGTGGTGATAAACACATATTTCCTTGAAAAAAGGTGAATATAATGTCCTATAGTATCTGAGAGTTAAATGGTTTCTCAAAGGTATATACTTCAGAGCACATCTTCACACTAAAAGATAATGAATTTCATTTGAACACTGAAAAGGACAATATTAAGTGCATGTATGAAATGCCTTTATTCTGTGTATCACATGACTCAATGCCTCTCTCTAGAAACACGGGGCTCCCAAATAGTCTACTACATGCCATCTAAATGAACCTGCCTACTTTCCTATCCTCCTGTGTAATGTAATGAGCCTATTAAAATGTTCACATTCAATTTATTTTTATCACATCGAGTTTCAGTGAGTTACAAGCAATGCTGCTCTTCTGCATTTCTGTTTTTATAGGAGAAGAAGGCAGGAACTAAAATGAGTATTACAGCATAGCTCAAAAATTACCTCTGAGCAGGCATTTTGGGGTTAACTAGCAAGCTCACACTTCTTGGTAGAACAGATTCAGGGTTTCTAGGAGGTACCATTTCCTTTGATTTTCTCTGGGTTCCTGAAAGCATTTTCTCTGCCATTAGATTTTTGGAATCAACAGATGATATTATTGACTCTTGGTTATCAACTAGATAATTATAAACATTAGTCTGAAAATAACTGAAGTATTATTTTCAATTTTATTAACTACTATCCAGGCTTTGGAATTTTGAAAAAGTATTACATAAAGATGTACCTTAAAAATTGGTCTTCTTAATGGGAAATTTTGGTGCAAAAATGCAGCTAGAGAGTATACATTATATTTTGTTGAGTAACAAAAACCATCAAATTTTGACCACAAGCTAATTACCTATGCTTAACATTTGGGGTGTGTGTGTATGAAATTCCTTACTATTTTTAACTACTAAGGAATGGATTCCTAAGTTTCCTAAAAACAAACAAACAAAAAAGACCTATCAGACTTACCTTAATAAAGTGTTAATGACAGGAATTCCTGACCAAAATTGTTTTGAACTTAACTGTAACAGTGAAATGTTCTTAAAAACAGTGGTGGTTGGGATAATTATATTACAAATTAAAAAAAAAATTTTTTTAAAGACTAATCAAAACACCATTCCCTCAAATAACAATTGATCACTCTGTAATGCGTAATTAATTGTCCATATTTCTAAATGTGGTTCCCTGCTAAGAAATAACAAACGTAATGACTACACTTATGCTTTTTCCTTTGATTAGACAATTTTATTTATTGCTGTATGATTTATTTGCCCCATGCCACAAAGATTTTACAGCTGCAATGTATAGAATTAATTGATATGTTACTTTTCCTTTCCCGTTCTTAATCCCAAAATACTACCATCATTAAAATAAACTGATCTGGATGAGAATGAAAGAAGAAAAAAAAAAACTATGACAAATATTTGATGAATAAGTAAATCTTTCTACTTAATTGGGACACTTTCTCTAACTGTTTCAGTTTTAATTGATTCAAAATCCTAAGCTGGAACAAAGGTCAACACAGAGTCAGTAGTCACAGCAGCCATGGAAGATAACTGCAAAAGAACACATCTACCTAGCACCACCCACACCTCCTCAAAAACTAGTGGACTCGACTCACTACTATGAAGCCAGCATCGCTTGTTTGTTTAAAAACTACTGAGTTCTTGTAAAAACTGTCATTATGACAATATCACTAGAGGTCAAAATAGAGGAAGGTACTTCCAGCCATTTGTCGATATGAAGTCATTGTGAAAACGACCACAGTGATGGTGATGATGACCACGACAGCAGCGACACTCGCCAAGCACGCACCATGTTGCTACATTAGCTCATTTAATTTCCATGATAGCCCATTTAAAGTACGCATTTTCTTCCTTTACAGTTGAAGAAACTCAAGCTCAGAGAGGTTAAACAACTTATCAGAAGGTACATAGCTGGCAACACTACGATAAAATATCTTACATTGTTTCTTACAATAAAACAGATTTTTTACAAGATTTAAATAAAAATCTACACATCTTTTTTTAATGTGGTCCAGGAAAGCTAACAAACGTCACCACGCCCCCACGTCTGCCATTCTAGCACTACACACAAACGTCACCACGCCCCCACGTCTGCCATTCTAGCACTACACAGAAACAGTCACTTCCAAAGCCTGCCCATCAGCATGAGTAAGAACAATGGGAAACCGTAAGAAGACCAAGTCTGGTAGATATTATGGTCCCCATTTACCCGAGGAAATGAACTCTGAGATGTAAGTATCTTTCTGGGGCATAGAGATAGTACACAATTTCTGCACATATGCTACTGTAGAGAAATATTTGTGTTCTTTTATGGAAGTCAACACTTAATTGGAAAAATCCTGTATTGTTTTTCTTGTACTATTATCTTTGAAATCTTTACAGTTGGATTGATTTAAAGTTGCCTTCAGTGAGTCCCAAGACTATCTACCTTACAATGAAATCCACTTTTTAGGAAATATGTTGAGGAGTGGTCTTGGAGTTTATTCTTGGGTGTGCAAAAAAAGCTTTTAAGGAATAGTTAGACTCAATTACCTTAAGTACTGGTCAAACATAATTCACCTATGGTTATAATGTGTGCTTAACAAGGAGATATTGAAATAAGTACAACAGATGACTAAAGAAAGAGGAACTGTATAAACAGTCAATGGGGAAAAAGGGGTGGGGATAAGGGAAAAGGATCTGATAAGTATCAACCCATGACTCATTATGGTCTTTCAAACCTTCACCTCTTTTGACAGCACCCTTCATTTTCCAGCACCATCAGAGAGGTGTTTGTTAGACACAATTTTCAAGATTAGAGCTTGAAAATTTCAAGATTAGAGCTAGGGTTTTTCTTTCTGTTCTCAAATCTTTCTAAACAGTCTGATGCTTCAACTTCTATGGCTGGTGACCATCTTGAAAACCCTATGTGCACCTGCTGTACTATGGACCACATCAGCTCCTCTCTCAGTGTCAGGTTATCTGATCTTGCTTCTTAAGGTGTTATTGCGCCTACTGAGATGCACAATAAAGGTGCCATGAAAAATCAAGAGCTGCTTCAGTGAAGTTGGCCAGAGGAATAGAGCTATTGGCCACTGGGAATAATAATTTAAATTAAGATTCAAACCCTGATTTCAAGTTTACCACTGTCACTTTCAGGGAATTTCCAAGGCTAGCATGGACTTTTTTTAAATGAAGGTATCCAAGCTCATGGGGATTAATGGTTTGGAGTTCAGGAGCAAGTAAAAGAACACTGTTAGACCTACAAATACCACCTTGCAAACACTGGCATGCAGGAAAGTCATTTTGGACAAAATCTTCACTTATGTCTTAACTGTGGCCTCCTAAAGCCAAAGTAGCTCCAGAATACGGCCAAGATTCCAGTGGAAGCAACTAACTCATAATTTGAATCCCAAAGAGCAGCCAAAGCCCCAGTGTTGGTCCTTCTGCCAAGCAGATTCAATAAAGATGCTAAACCACAAAATCTAAGCTGGTATTTAGACCACTTTAATTTGAAACCAAATTTCTACAACTGGGGGAAGCTTTCAAGAATTCACTACCACTGATAAAATTAAACTGGCTTGTGGGAGTCAAGGCCGAAATCATAGCAGTAACCACAGTGATTTTTGGTCAAAAAATGGGTATAAGATGACTCATGTTTTGCTTAAACACACACACACACACACACACACACACACACACACACACAACCAACCCTAACAATAGGAAAACCTCTGCAACTGCTCTCTTCTTCCTGTGCTCACTCTCACCCCTGGTTCCCACTGGTGTGTGAACTATTTGTTCCCACTGAATGAGTCAGTTAAATGGGAATCTTAAGTGGCTTGTGTGACTGTGTCATTCTGGCCCTGAAAAAGAGGTGCTGGTATAATGCACTGTCACACACTATCACTAAAAAACATCAAGTTGATATAAATATTTGACCCCTGAAAGGTGAAGCAAACTGGGCCACCATAGAATGGTGATGCTGTGGCCCTTCACACCATTGATAAATACAGAAATTTCTCTTGAAATGATTTCCCCCTTCAAGTTGAGAGTAAAAATTCAAGTATGCAAAAGAAAAAGCCAATTCTGAATGACATGCTTTTTATAACTCATGGCAGTGGAGTGAAAGGGGATAGGAATTTTCCACTAGCTTCCACTGGACTAGACATGCATGCAAGGCAGTAAGGTTAGGGAGAGGGGGCAGACCTCCAGAACTGAATTTAATTATGGGAAAATGATTCAAGTCCCTTGTATTTTTACCACAAGCATTTGGAGAATCACATTGAAAATTTACTTCCCAAATTGCTTTGGTATTCAAGTAAACTTTGCTTTTCTTTATACCTTACTGTTATAAAACTAGTTCAACTTAAAACAAATGAGGAAGGCAAACATGTAAACTAAAAATTATATGCAGAAACAGACCACATTAATGTTTAAAATGGCCACATGTTCTGTGCTTTCATTGTACTACCAGAAACATCAGCCTGGAGGTGACCCTGATATTCCACAGAACATATGCCTGTTACTCTGAGAATGTTCCTCCTGAAGTACACTATGCTCATAAAGGTTGTTAGTCTACAAGGAGATGCAATGTCAACCAGCTAGCTTCCAAGGAACATAGTTGTTTTTCTTATTGGTTTAAAAAGTTGTGAATGGAAATCTTGTACAATTTACTAGTTATTTTTGATTTACTGGTTTTCCAATAAATATATTAAATAATAGAGGTTACAATTAAAGACAATATCTGGATTGGGGTAAGGGAAAGAAAAGGGTGGATTAAATTTACATCCTATTAAATATAAAGTTCTAAGCAAGATATTCTCAAACTTTTGCAGTTCACAGTGTCCTGAGGGTTTCAGAGATTTTTTTTCACAGCACCTCTAGACCCAGAGAAATACCTAACAGTTACATTTATTCAGTAGTTACAATCAAAATAACTTAAGTGTTTATGTCCTGACAGTTAAGGAGCCATCTGAAAACAAAACTATATGTAAATTGAAAGAAAAACAGAATGTTTTAATTTTATTTTAAGAAACCACAATATGACTGGAATATATATGCCTGTTAGGCACTGCCCAGCTTCTCAAACCTTAGAGTCAAATGGATGCATACCGCCATCCTTATTTAAAGTTCCATGCTGATTTTCATGTCGTACTTGCTTTTCATCACAGCTATCACCCCAAAACCAGCTTTATATGGTAGCACAATCTAATAATGGTGAAAAGTTTGAACCACTTTAAGGTACCAGCTCTTTCAGTGCCTGACAGATGTTAAGTACTGTTGGCTTTCCCTTGAACATATAAAATATCTGACTGTGCTCCTATAGCCTTGCTGCAGCGACACAAGGTGACTCAGCACACAGTCTGGGAACCATGCTAACAGATTCATTTAACTGTCACATCAACAAAGCACATCAGGCATTTGCCTACCCAATTTACTGGTGAGAAATCTGAGATTAAAAATGTTGAGCTAGTAGCTAGTATGGAGCCAAGCTAGGATTCACACCCATGTGTATTTGATTCCAAAACCTGTGCTGGAATGACCATGCGACAACAATTTCAAAAATTACAAAGAAACAAATATTCCTAAAAATACAGCATCTTCCCCACTTTAATTCAACACACAGCTACTTTATTCAGGTTTCTATTATGCTGCTCAAAAACAAGAAATACTTGATTTGGAGTAACTCAAAATATAATTAAATTCAACAGACCAATTCATTTATTTTATTTTTCTTAGAGTAATTTTGTACTCATTGCAATGGGCAATGGGAAGAACAACTATTCATTGTATAAGTCATTTTGTTCCTAGACTTGAAGCCACTGAATTCCAACAAGATGCAATACATGACTCAGACATTTATTTATTTATTATGTATTTTTAGACTAATGGGAACTTCGTGAATTCTTTCTTGGTCTTCCAAGAGCAAATGCCTTTTATACTTGATCGGGGAAGAATAGTGTTTCAGAATGTTAGATTACTAATTTACCTAACTGAATACTTTTAACCCTCTTCAGGAGGCTAGAATGGTTTAATCCATAGATCACTACAGACAGTCACTTTAAAATTACTTTTCCAAAGTTAATATCTTCAGGCAGTATTTTTAGTCATTCCCAGATGAAAGTTGCAGACAGAGGTAAACAAAATCACCCAAAGTAACTGTGACCACAGTGTTACATCAAAATTTGTTAAACATTTCATTTTAAAAATACCTTTTTCTTTTTAAAATTCTTTTTATTGAGGTACGAAAGACAGAAAGTGTATAAAATATACTAACCTTGAATTTACAGCTTGATGAACTTTTAAAACATCACTTCACTCATGTAACTAGGTTCAAGATCTACAACATCCCCAGCACCCTAGGAGATTCTCCCACTCCCCTTCCCAGGTAATAAGCTCTCTGAGCCCTCTTCCCAAGCTCCTCCCTGAAATCATTCTTCTGACTTCTATAACCATTGATAATTTACATACATTGTGCTTGCTCAACACAATGTATGTGACAGCATTTAATTTTAACAACAATCTACTGTATATTTTTTAAAAATTGAGTTGTAGTGTACTAACATTCCTTATCAATCTCCATGGAGCAACATTTACAAATCAAAATAGTGATTCTATTTTGAGAAACAAATTAGTGAGATGAGCTTACCAAAAATGATATTTAGCAGTTTCAATTTGGTAGTATATAAATGATTTGGATAGTTCATTAGATTTCGTATAAAGCAAGTTAATATGCAAGAAAGGTTTATGACATATTGGTATCTTTAGTTTAAATAAATTCCTTCTTACCATCAAGTTTTATAAAAATGACTTTGATAAGTAACAGTAACCTCATAGAAATAAAATAATGTGTGTATAAACTCCATATGGAGGGAGTGAAACCTTAATTTTATGGTCAAATTTGTGCCCATCTGTTCCAATTCAGTCATCGGAGAGAAAATGACTCCCTGAATACACGAATAACACAAACTCTGAAAAAATGTTTGAAGTAAACTCCTTCTGAAAATGAGTCATAAACAGCATCATCCCTAGAACTTCTATTTTCTAAAGAGAAGTTTGATACACCATGTATTCTATAGTAAGGTTTTATTTCATTTAGGGTCATTGGAAGACATACTTAGAAGTTAAATGATTTGCCCAATGTCAGAATCACTATTTGTAGTTTCCAGTCAACCTCTCTTTTAGTAAATTCAACTACTGTAATCCACAGAAAATAGTGCCCGTGGTTTTCAAAACATTTTTGCTCAACTGCAGTAGAGCCATGGACACACAGAATATGTTTAAGGGTTTTCTAAGTCCTTTCAAAGAAAAGAGCCCTCCCAGCTATCCTATCAGAATTTCAAATGGTGAATTGTAAATACTTTGATATATACTTAACACATTTATATTAACAAATTTCAGGCCAAGAAATAAGATAAGAAAAGAGAGATAATCAGTATTTAAAAGTCCTACTATTTTATGTTTTGCCACATAACTTGTTTTGAATACCATTAAATATTGACAACAAAATTCTACTTTTGATCAGTTTGAAATAAGTTTTGTTAAAATGCTTAAAAAATACATTTCTGCTTTAAAAATTAATATGTAATTTTTACAAAGTGTGTAAATAAATAATGTGCATTTTAATGTGAGTTATAAAAATTTGATCACTTTTAACTTCTGCAAAGCACAGGCAGATGCACGATTCTTTACAGTATATACACACGAGAGGACTGAAATTACGTAAATAATTAGAAAATATGAAAAACTTGTTCGTGCCAGAATGGGAACTGAATAAGAGATCAAATCAGAGATAATTTAATACAGTATAAAAGGTAGATTTTCCCTCCTAAATGATTCAGCAAAGCATGAACTTTAGCTGTTAAAGTAATTAAGCAAATAAAGCTGCAGTTAGTTTTATGAACATGAAAATCAAAACGAAAAGAACATACTTGCCTGAAAATTTCCCAGCATCATACTGTAATAACTACCGTTTATGGTTTGGGAAGCTTTATTGAACTGACTAGAGCCTGATGCTAAATGAAGTTCATGGAGTTTTTCCCTCCACCATGCACAATGCATCATTACACTTTGTTCACAAAAATCGCAATTCCATAGAGAGCGTATAAATATATGCTTGTATGCGTTTGTTCTAACTCAGAATAAAATAGATACAATGGTGTTCAGGCAAGAGAATATGAACAATTCATAATAGAGCTATATTCATGCTGAGTAAATAACTTTACATATTTATTTTCCTGAAAGTGGGTCAGTAGTACATCTTTGTATACAAAGGAAGGCATACTTTATTGCTAAGTTTTCATGTAAATTAATCCTATGTATTTTGATCATCTTCTAATATTATTTCAAAAATTCACTTCACTGGAATTCTTTCCACCTTTTGGCTTGATAGCAAAAAGAGGAGATAAAGAAGCAGAAAAGCTTGGCTGGAGGTCTATTTGAAGGCAGCAGTACTCAGCAGGACAGGCAAGGTCCAATTCTGTGATTTCTCAAGCATTTCCATCTGCATTCCCAAGACCCAACTCCCACCCCACTCCTCCTTCTTATAAAGAAACATAAGCTTCCTGCCATCTGTATAAAGGACAGCAAACTAGTTTCAAAGGATCTTTAAGACAAAAATCATCTAATTTTTTTTCAGTCTTTTCTTTTTCTAGCTATCTAATTATGGTAATTGTAATAAATTTAGTTTATTTTAAGAAGCAAACAAAAAGCCTGCTTCAAAAATGATTACACTACCTTGTTCCTAGAAATCAACCCAGGATTTCATCAAACACATAAAACAGATATGGTAGAAACAGGGCAGATAAAATATAATAATGAATCTTTGGTATCTGAATACTTAATCAGAAATGTAAAAAAGTAAAAATGTTAACACTTGGATAGCAAATTTTTAACAAGATAGCAAGAACAGGTATCTCAGCTAGAGTTAAGAGTGCTGGACTAGGCATTAGGAGACCACAGTTTTAATTTATGTTCTGCTAATAGCTAGCAACTGTGATCTAGGCCCTATATCCTTATTCACAAAATGAGAGTTCAAAAGTCTCTTTTTTTCCCCCTCCAGTTTTTGAAAATCTAATATTCCATAGAGAACTGAGGATACATAGACACAGACATAAGATAGATATTATTAAGCACATGTGTAGGCATAACTATGTATGCATTTATGTATGCAAATATGACTATAAATATAAGTACTTTTAATGATTCTGTATGGCACAGAAAGTCTTTGAAATATTTGCTCCACTTATTTTTTTCTCTCAGTGTACCTTAAATTCAGAGATGGCGAGAATACTTCAGTTTCATTAAAAAAGAAATCCCTAGTATACTGTGCCTAAATTTATCAATCTCATTATCAGAGCTCAATTTAAAACTGCTTCTATTTGTAAATTTATAATTCAGTTCATTTAAAAAAAAAAAAAGAAAAAGTTTTATAATTCCTTTCTACTTCTATAGGAAACATCCTAGCATCTCCTACACTTAGAACTTAACAAAATACCCTAAGAACCAGACAAATGGCAGAAGTCTACAGAATACCTGATGTGTAATCGGGTATTCCCTGACGTTAAAGGTGAATCGCTTCTCACTTGTGTTGCTGCTACAACTTTTTTCAGCTTACGTTCTGTCGTCCTTGAATGGCGAGTTCAGCCTGGTTTCTCTTCTCTGGCCTTGTCCTTTCCCCCAAACTATGAGAAATAGTATCGTTCTTCAGAATTGTTGCTGTTACGATAGCACTCTCCTCCGACAAACCTAGCAGGAATCAGTTCCCTATTGCACCAACTTCCTGACCTTGGGTTTTCAAGCTTTTAAACAAGATCCCGTTTAGCATGTGGTACTCAACACTCCTTTATTTTGGCCCGTGCCTTTTGTCACAGACTGGCAGACTCTGGTCCACCTGACTTTGGGTAAGGCATTTAAGTTCTTTAATCCTCAGCTTTCTCATTTATAAAATAGGCTTTCTAGTATCCAGCTATTTGGGGGAACACCTCTTATGGACTACTCCAACTCCTTTTGGCCCCACCTCTCACCCTAGTCATTTCCAGAGACCAGCTTCACAGCTTTGTGGTGCAACCTGACAGACCCTGCCTTTGGCAGTGCCCTATACCCTTTGCTCCCTGCCCGGGAACTTCTCTGACTCCAAGCTCGTTTGGGACATCCTGGGAACCTATTCAGCCTCCTGCAAGGAGTTAACGCCCCTGGAACAGCCCGGGGAGGATGGGAACATTGTCTGGCGCCCCAGGAGGACAGTTCATAGGGCTTCTCAGAAGGTCCTGGAGGATTTTTTTACCAGTCGCCATAGTGGCCATAGTGGCCATAGTGGCCATAGTGGTGGCCAGCTAAGTAAGGCATCTTTGAGCTGGCTTTCCCTCCCTCCTTGTTTAGCTCTCCTTTCCTCCACTCATCTCTCAGGGATCTCTTCCTAAATAAACGTCCTGCACGAATGCCTTGTCTCAGGCTCTGTTATTGGGGAACCCAAGCTAAGGCAGTGTGAGAATCAAATGAAATTAAAAAATGTTAAAGCATTTTACAATTGTAAATTTCTATTATTCTTCTTGTGGTATATATGGCCTTACAATGTTGGATGCATTTTATTTGCTCCTTAACTTACAAGCACCTGTGCAGGTCATCCTAAAGCAGGGGTTCTTAACCAGGGGGTCCATGAGTTTGCATTGAAATTCAAAAAATTAATTTTTGTGGGTACGTGTTGGTGTGGGCGTGATATATCTTTTAAATAATACACAGTATAGCATGGACTTAGTAAGGGTCTGTGCTTTTCACCTGACTGGCCAAGGGGTCCATGGAACAAAAAAGGTTAAGAACCCCTGTCCTAAAGTATCGTGAGTTATTGATCTAAGAGATATAAGGGTAAGTAGAGCCCTCTAAAAGAAACAAATGTGTAAAATGTGACATTTTGCCATGTAAAATGTCCAAACAAATTTATATGAGGTTAATATACTAGTTTCATTAAATTACATATATTTAAAATGTCTGCTACTGATGAAAATAGCCATTTTTTCAGTTGGAAATGATATTGGAACATTTTGAGGGGAAAAATATATTTCCTTCTTGGATGTTGGAGGGATGGTGAGGGAAACATACAGAGAGGCAAAGAGATGGGCGTGTATGTGATAAACATCCTTTAATTAATTAGGAGTGTGTAGTTATGCTCACAAATAAAGGCAACAGAGCTATAATTTGAAAGGGCACAGTTACACTTCTCTCCTGAAATTTAAAACTGTTTCTGTCACAGGAGGAAGGGGACAGAGTGCTAACGGTAGTTTGCCATCAGTTTATTATTCCTGAATACGTCTTCAAGTTCACAGAGGTCACAAGTAAACTTTCAGTCCCTTTTATCTTGTGAAAATAGGAAAAGGGTTATCTAGATATCGTACCAGAAAACAGAAAGTTACTCATAAGTTATTTACAGAAAGAAAAGAAAAAGGATAGATCAGAACAGATTTATAGGAAGTGCTTGAAAGATCCTATGCCAGGTAAGTTCCACCTAGTTACGGTAGATGAGGGCAGGTTTGCTTATTATGTGGGAGGTTTTTAAAAAGTAAAAAAAAAAAGAGAGCGAGCGAGCTAAATCAAATTACCTAGATAACCTATGCCTCCCTCTCTAGGACTTTAGATTTCTCCTGGATTTCCTGTAGTGTGTTATAATCATTGAAATGTAGAAAGCAAACGCCAAAATTGTAAAGGCACTGGAAGGCAAGTATCTTTGATATGGGACTTTTGAGGCTATACAAATTCAAGCATGGCATACATAAAAAGAAAAGACACGGGAAAACCTACTCTCCTGCTCATGGGACGTTTGAACATTATCTCCAACCTATGGGCAATGCATTTACCCCCAGTAGCCTCCAAGTGTTTAGAAGGACAAAGATTTGCCTAAGACGTACATGTCTTTGACCTTTTCCACTTTAGTCTCAGCATCTCATATTAAATGCTGCTGAGTACACAATTGCTTAGGCAGCAAAATCTATAGCTTGAAAAGAAAAAACAAAATCAAAACAAAACCCTATAAAAAGGGATAGGAAAATCTAGTTTTTGACACTTCCCTGTCTGGAGACTTCAAAAGATGTTTCAATGTTTCCTCATAACAGGGAACTAAGAACATTAGGTCAAAAGCTTTCAAAACCAAATATCCTTGGATTGCATTCAAGTTTTCAAGCCAATTATAAGAGCAAATGCTTCACTTGTTATTAGAGTATATATATATGTAGATGGCTGTTTAAAATTCAGTATCCCAAGCAAATAGGAGCATAAACCTATAGTGTTAGGAGATTAAAAATAACTGAAAAAAACACAAAATGTTTTTGGTAGGCAGGAGATAACTTTGATGACAGGGTGCAATGGGAGGGAGTGTATAATCCCAGAAGGGGAAAGGACCTCAGGAGACAGAGAGCAGGCAGCAGCCTGGAGGTATGTAGTAGCAGTAGTGTGGGGCGGCCAGGAGGAGAGGTGCACACGGGGCGCGGGTACCGTTCATACAGGGGCACGTGTTCCTAAACCAAGAAACCGGGACTTCAGTTTACAGGCAAAGGTGCAAGGGTGTAATCTCAGCTGTCAAGTGATCAAATTTTCGTTTAGAAATCTTGACTCTGAAGGTGGGACAGTAGGAGAGCAGGCACACTGTGTGCGTGACTGTCCAGAAGAGAGAATTGGATGGGAAGGATTACTGAGATGGAAAAAAAAAATTTTTTTTTTTTTTTTTGTGCATAAGAAAATACTTAGATGATCTATGTCTTCCTTTTCCTAGCCAATTTCTAAGAATGCTTTGTTATGTGTAGAAAAAATGATGATAATCTTGGTGAAAGGAAGATAGTGAGAGAAATATTTTAACGTGTAACAACCTGACAGAGTTGCCTCACAAATTGACTTATTTTTTTCTGTCAAATTAATCATTCATATTGTTGGGGAGTAGTAAAAAACTTCAGAATATATTTTACCTTAAAAAAATATATGTATCTATATGTATGTATGTTTTGTTAAATATTTTATTCTAGTTACCTTATACTTCAATGTGTGACCAAATTATAAAGACTATGTTTAGGGTGTAACTCTTTTTTGGTAAATCAAAATAGCACTGAGCAAAAATCTAGGCAACCATATAATGGTAGTTATTGCCTTAAAACATTAATTAAATTTGGATAATTGATTTGAATTTCAAGAACAGAGAAAGAGCTCACAGATACACACTTTATAAAGAGAGTGCTTAAACCATTAGGACGACGACAAAATGAATACATGCACTTGTCCTTTGAAACTTGTACATGAGAATCCCTTCAAAGGCACTTGATCCCACAAATCACAACCACTGTCTGCATAATTATCTTCAGATATGAAGGCAATGTCAAACTTTCCTGAAAAATATGAATATGTGAAGCCACACATGTAAAATTAGAAAAACCATGTCCCCTCCCTTGGGAGGTTCAAGTATCTTGGAACTGTTTTGAAAAAAGCAGCTAAGTGCAAATGACAAGGATGGGAAACATTTGCCAAAGGAGAGGAGAGTACAAGCTGCAGAAGAGAGGAGAACTCTTATTTACTTAAAGTTTTATTCTTGTATTAAGACTCCCAGACACTAGAAAGGAGTTTAATGGCCTGATTTCTATATTTCTGGGTATGGGTCACAGACACTAAAAATAATAAAAGAGAGATATTGAACAGAAAGACATTCTAGGGCAATAAACTAGAAAAGAACTAACTTACCAAGGTCAAGAGACAGCAAGACCTCAAGGTAAATCCATTAATGTGGATCAGCGGAATGGACTTCATTTATAGATTTCATCTTGTGCTCTACAGAATGTTGTGATAGATCAAAAGGCTACATTAAATGGGAAATTTTCATTTTGAAATGTTCATTTTTATTTGACATTATGAATGTTCATTGTCTTTTGATCTCTGAAAATTACTATTAGCCTTTGAAGGGGAAAACAGATTTTTTTTCTTCTGACACTCCCAGGAGTTAAATCAGCATTGGCAATCTTTAATTCTTTCTAGGCTTTTCCGTTGGCAAAAAAGTCACCTCTCCCCTCTTTTTTAAACTGTGTGGTAGGTGGTCTGTTTTTAAGGGATTGTGAACCTCAGCAATTGGAAGGCACACTCAAGCCAGTTTTGAGGTATATCACTGTTGGCTACAAGGCAGGCAGACTGTGAAGTAGCCCATAGCGTGCCGTCTCAGCCAGTGCCCATGCCCATCCTGTTATTAGGCACCTGGAATCTTAGGAAGAGGTTAACATAGGAGCTGAGAGAGGGTAAGTAACCACTAAGCATTAACTGCCATTATTGTGACTATTTGTGTTTCTATTGTTTCTAGGGCTAAAAATATTCTTTGTTCTTAAAGAGAATACTTTTGTTACCATACATTTTCTTAAAACCTTAATTTCACTGCTTCACGGGTAAGAATATTAATCTTTTAAAATCAAGACAAACTGTCTAATACTTGAAAATTTTGTTTCTACTCCATTTTCCTCCTAAAGACTTCATTAGCAATTGGGTATCATACAGACCTTTGCTTTCTTTCAATGATACATGTCTTCAAAGCTGTATACAAACAAATGTCACATAGAACAGGTTTTTGTAATTTGCTTCAGTGCAAGATAAACAGTACATGTACACACATGGCCACACATGCACCATATACACATACTCTGTCATCCTGAAAAGATGAAAAGCAGTGGCTTATAAAGCACTTGGCATTCTATCATTTTCAAACTTAGAAAAAGATATGGCAATGATAAAGTTAAGAAATTTCATTTTTTGAAATTAGGACTTTTATGTCTTCTAAAGTTCCTTAATCTTAATTTTAAATTGGACCTTAACTTTAAATTTTCAAATTATAAATAATCCTTTTATGCCTTCTGATGGTTGTGACATTTGACTCAGCAGCTCTAGAAAAAAAAAAAAAAAAAATTCTTTTCCTCCCTCTAGTTATATGATTTAGACTGATGAAAGATAGAATAACTTTTATTTAGCTCTTAAGTACTGAAATCAATATGAAGATTAAGACTTTTTATTTATACTGGTTTGAAAATTATTATTTCAGAGTATGGATTTAAACCAAACTCCAGCTAGAGTATATCTTTAAAGTTCCAAGCTTCCCAGAATAAATCTTTGTAAATATTATCTTTGCTGGGTGTTAAGAGTAGCTAAGACAACTCCTCTAGATGACTTTTATAGTTTTAACTTTAACCTCAAAAATTCCATTATTCCCATGGTAATGAGAAAGAGAGAGAGGGGTGGGGGAAGAAATACAAACTCTTATCTATGAATTTTTAAAACAGTGAGTTTCTCTCATAAAAGTTACAATTAAATTAAAAAAAAAGTTGGGGGAAAAGGAAGGAAGGGAGGAGGGAGGGAGGGAGAGAAAGAAGGAAAGAAAGAACACAGCCACTAAAAAACTCTAGGTAGTTCGGACTAGCTCTGATAAAGGGTTAACAAGGCTATCAGACTCTTCAAATTGTATGGAGCCTGTCCTGAAGATGTTTGTTGGACTGCTAAGTAATAGTATTTGGTTTTTAATAGTATTCTAATCTATTTTGATTCATATGGAGAAGTAAAGGATTCAACTACAAAATTTTACAAATTATCAGAGCTCTAGTAATTGTGATGTTTCATGCAGATTTGATCTGCCCATTAGTCAAGAGAGAACAATCACAGGTAGTGACCATTAGATATCAAGATAAATAAGATGGAGGGAGATGGGAAGCAGAGAGAAATTGGGAGAGAATCAATAACAGAAAATCAGTGGAAACAGCAAACTAATAGTTCCAAAACTAATTATAAGACTATTTAGTACCAATCACTTGAACTTTAAGGGAGAAATATCACCCTTTCCATTCTATTTTCTCACTCTTAAAGGCAAGATTACAGAACTACTTAATGAACATTTTAGGAAGACCAACGTTAGATGACTGACTCTATGAATGGCTTCTCTGTAGAGAATTACAAGTTTCAAAGAAGGGCATTAGAAGCAGTTTTACAAACAACTTTTAAATATTCAATTTAATAAAAATATTTTTGGGTTATACTACGTGAAAAAGGAATAAAAATATGGTTTCTGCCCTTATGACCTTCCAATGAATGGAATACGGATTCCCATCACTAGAGTATTATAAAAACAAAGAAGAAAGGAAATTAAAAATTTTGGTACCTAAAGCTTTAAAAGTATGTCTTAATTAATTCTTAAAATTCTCTTCTGACCAATCAGAAACTCTATTTTATATACGGGGAAATTGAGGCCCCAGAAGTTACGCAACTGTAAAGTCCCCAGGAGCAGACATCTCTGGCTCCAGGTCCAGATGCTCTTTCCCAAGTATCTCACTATAGTAAATTAACGTTTTATTGTCTGATTTTACTGCCACAGATCTATAGCCATAATTTTATAGCCAAAGACATAGATTTCTATATCTATGGCATGAAATTAGCTTGTTTGTTCTCTTCTTGTGCTTAAGCTGTTAAAATTAGTTGCCATGCTCATTATCTTCCAAAACGATGGGGAGAAGAAATAATCCTAAAGCATGTTAAGTGATGGATGGAACCCATGTAGGATTAAGTTTGTGATGCCTGATATAAAATAAGATGAAATTGTGAAAAAAATGCATATATTTTAGGAAAAAATAAGTTTAATGTATGATAAATTCAACAAGAGGAAAATGGGATGGAGGGAGCAGAATGGGGAACCGAGTGGTGATTTGTTAGTTATGGGGAAACCCAAATGTGTTCCTTTCCCCATTCTAGCTTAGTGAGTCTTCTAAAGTCTGTCTGTATTTTGACAAACAAAAAGTTGTAAAATGTGGCAGATATAGGTAAGTTTCCTAATACTAAATTTTCATTTTCTGTATAACATGGACAGAATTTAAGCTTGGCAGAATGGACTCAACAAAGCAAAACCCCCAGTGATTTTTACTGCTGCATTCTACCACTGCCACCTTCCCATCTCTGAGTTGTAGCTTAACTATCTCCTAGCTCTGCCACAATGTGGACTTTTAGAGCTATACAAAAAACAATGAACACTTTGTCTCTCTCTTAGACGTGATGTCAGATTTTGAATTAAGATAAAATAAAACTATATTTTAATGCTAGTGTAAAACAAATAGCAAGATGTCAAAACTAGGACAAGGCAAAGGTTTTCAAATAGATTTTTTTAAAAGACAGGGAAAAGATGACAAATATTTAGGAATAAGTTTCCTGATCATTAGACTCATGACTGTCTTTTTATCACTTCTTTTCTAGCTTGAGAGTTATATCCAGGACAACATGAAAAAGGAAATGGTAGAGATGCAACAGAATGCAGTACAGAACCAGACTGCTGTGATGATGGAAATAGGAACAAACCTACTAAATCAAACAGCAGCACAAACGCGGAAGTTAACTGATGTTGAAGCACAAGTGAGTAATGAAATATGAAACATACAGTGGTTCAGCCAGCTAAAAGATCTGTACTAAGTTGTGCTGTATAGTTACCTAGCAGCATAAAATAATACATAGTTAATAAAAATGTTGTTCCTATAAAATACTACAATATAAATGTTCCTCCACCTTACTGGTATTTTCTGGAGCCTAGGTATACTTTTCATTTCTAAGTTCTAAACTTTTTGTGCATTTGAGAAATGGAAAGTGCTGAGGCACAGCTAGAAAGAAGCCTGTTTTTAAATCAAACTCTTGAGTTAAGAGTATCTGGGCTATGAGCTTATACAGACAGAAACAAATGGAATAGTGAGAAGAACTATACTGTAGCACAAAGAGGGTTTAACCAATAGTCAAGAGACTTGAACTTTGTTGTCGTTCTAGTTTTATCTTTAACTGATGGATAAATCTGAGCAAGGCACTTATCTTTTCTGCTTTCGTGTTTTCAACTATAAAATGAGAGGCTGGGCCAACCACTGATTGTTAGCTTACCTTTCAGCTTTAAGATTTTATGAACTTCTGATTAAAAGTGGTAGGAAAGAGGAAGAAGAAATAAGAAAATATTAAAAGAATAAGAGCAAAACTTTTAAAACAGCAAAACCTTTAAAGAAAAAAAAATCATCCAGAGTCATCCTAAATGACATACAAAAGGGAACCCAACAAAAATAGTAGAGGTGGGAAAAAATGCAGCTGGAGGAATTTATGGAGATGCTCCAAGTTTAAACCTGTGGGTCTGCCCTCATAATTGGTGACTCTGCTTTTGGGCTCCTAATCCTGGCATGGCACTTTTACAGGTTTTTGAAGTTAGTATTTTACTAATCTGAGCCATAAAAAATGTCCTATAAAAGGAGACTTAATTGTAAACAATTCCCACTACCTATTATTTCTACGTCAGCTAAGAGGATCAAGAAATGCTAGATATCAACGAGGAGGGGATGTGAGATAAGAGAAAGAAATCTTTCAACTCTCATAAGACAACTTACAGAATGGTACAGATAATATTTCATTGCCTCTATAAAAGCTGTTGGATAAGGTAGAGAAAATAGTAGGCAAAGTGTTAGAAGAATAAAGGATTTTTGTAGGAGAAGAGAATAGCAAGTTATTTGATCACCACATCTTTCCACAATATTAGAACAGTTTAGGAAAAAGATAAATATTTTATACAATGGATCACAAGGTACTGAAACTTGTACTCTTAAGAGGTAATGAAAACTAAAAATGAAGAGAGCAAAAATTTAAAGTAAATGCATCAATATATACAAAAATAAATTAGTAATGTTTCAGTCATTTACCCTGCCTTTTTTTTAACTCCACCTTTTGATGGTAAAACTGGTAGGCAATCAAGTGTATCCAAAAAAAGTCCCACAAATTTTATTACATAAATGCAATATTTCTTATACTTTCAGGTAGTAATTTATGTAAAACTTTGCTACATCCTATGTAAGTCAGATTACATTCTTACTAGAATTTACTGTGCATATGTTGGTTCACTTGATTAAAAAACTACCAAGAAAGTAGATATGAAATGACCCAGAATAACAGGAAAATAGGAAAATGCTGTAATAAGAACAGCCTAAAATGTCCACTAAAGACATTAAAATTGCTAAAGCTAAGGGAAGGATATCAACAAACCGAGTTATGTCTAATCCCTTTTAAGGCATTTGATGAGCAGCTACTGTGTGAAATAGATATAAATTCAAATATGAACAACTGTGATTAGAAGCAAGATTGTTCCAGCCTGCCCCGGGGAAAGAACATTAAACTGGACAACAGAGGGTGGCTAGAGGGCTTTTAGCAATCGTAAATACCATCACCTGACCTGGATCCCTTAGACAGTCACCTGAAGACTGAGGCCTTGAGGCCCTGTCCAACTGGATTATTCTCTCCAGAAAAGTGAGGTAAAAAATACTGCAGTTACTCCACGGGTCAGTGTCAGGACTTGTATTCCATCCTTCTCCACCACTCCTCCCACCCATAAATTTTATAGCCCTTATATATAAGTTAAATAGGAGACCCAATGTTCCACTTCCTTTTAGAAATAACCAACATAAAATGTTTGGGCCCAAATAAGATGCAGGTCAAGTCTATATACCAGTTGCTAATATTAAAATCATACCATTATGTTGGATAATGCCTTATGTCATTCACAGAAGAGTTTTCATGGTAAGAACTCAATCAGCTTTGGTGAAGGACCAGACCGTTCCTAAAACCTACAAGGCCTGGATGTGACAGGCTAAGACTTTTATTAATGACATAAAGGCACCAGGCAAACAATTATTCTTTCAAGGACATTTATTCTTTGGCAACAGTTTTGACTCACATTTAAATGTGACATCACATCCTGAATAACCATTACCATGGAGGATGTGAGTAATCAATTCTTCCTGCTAAAAAGCAGCCAAAATCTAAAGAATGAGTCTTAAAAGTTATTTGAATACAATGAGAAAAATGATACTGCAAATGTTATATATCAGAAAGGCCTTCAATGCAAAAAAATGATCATCCACTTTATATTGAAATTTATTGTTTTCTAACTGGTTGATGTGATTTTTTAAATAGGAAAAAGAAAAGCGGAAAATAAAATTAAAAGGCTAAACAAATGAACACAAACTAGGAAATACCAGACTGAGGCAGAAAAAAACTGAGTTTTTTTTTTTTAATATAATGGAAGCATGTACGTTCTAATCACTGTCTTAATTTACTGACAAATATGAGAATAGGGTTTTTTTTGAGCAAAAGGAAAGTCTTTTTTCATTTACCAACAATTTTTGATATACTAAATATCAATATTTTATTTTCCTATTTGTCTCACTGTATGAAAATAAATGATAAAATAGAGAAGTAGAAAAATAACATATTATCTGACACAAGCACTATTGTCCAGAACTATTAAACATTTCCCAAAAGATATAATGAAAAAAAAAATTAATACCCACTGAAGAAATCCATGAGATTAAGCCTTTTCTGAAAATGGAAAATATAAAGAAAAAAAAAAAGCTGGTTAAATGAAAAATCTTTTAGTTATGTCTTACCAAAATTTGGATAATTTAATTAAAATGAAGTTGTATCTAATTAAAAATAACAAATAGGAATTTCATTTTGTTAACATTCAGGTATTAAATCAGACAACAAGACTTGAACTGCAGCTTCTGGAACATTCTCTTTCTACAAACAAATTGGAGAAACAGATTTTGGATCAGACCAGTGAAATAAACAAATTGCAAGATAAGAACAGGTAAAATGTACAAATAATAATAATTCTTTTTTTTTTTTTTAAAGATTTTTATTTTTATTTTATTTATTTATCCCCCCCTTGCTGCTTGTGTTTTGCTGTGCGTTTTTTCTGAGTCTGTTTATCTCCCCCTTGCTGCGAGGTCTTGCTGCATCAGCCCACCACGCAGCGCGGGCCCGCCTGCCCTCACAAGGAGGCCCCGGGAAGCGAACCCGGGGCCTCCCATATGGTAAACGGGAGCTCCATCCATTGAGCCACACCCGCTTCCCAAATAATAATAATTCATACTTGTTCACTTTCCAGATACAAAAGCCTATGTCATGTGACTATTATTTGTAAGCATAGCATCCAAAATGCTGAGTTTCTAAAGCATAGTATAAGGATCAGAAATTTGTGAGGGAAATATGTGGAGGGGATTTGGAGAAAAACATTGAAATGACACGGACCCTCTAATATAGTCTTCAATCTTGTTTTTCATTCTCTGGTCCCTTAAAGATCTTCTTTTGGTATCTTCCAAACTATGTAGCAATATTATGAATGTTAACTCTATAAAAAAAAAAAATACTGCTAGTGTTGTGGAGTAAAAGGGCTACTGGCCTAGGCCTAACTTTACCAAGTTTCTTTGCCTTTGGGAACTTAGCTTCTTCCAAAGCAAAGCAATTTACAGTAGGTAAACTATACAAACTGTAAAGCAATGCACAACTAAAAGCAACTTTCATGACACAATACTTACTCTTAAAATGTGATAAAGTAAAAACAAAGATTAAACATGATTTTATTAATATTTAAATACAACATAGAAAAAATTCTCAAGATAAACAAACAAAAACAAAAATAGGTTGAGATTGTTTTTATAGGTTCATTCCAGTCTGGAATGTATGATGGTATTTTTTTGCACATTATCTGGTGTACGACTGAGCACACTTTTTTGTTTTCAATCAAGACATGTTCATACATGGCAAATGGTCATAAAATCAATATACTCTTTTAAAATTTAAATCGTTCTTTATTTTTAACTGAAAATTACGGTAAATACTTGTCAAATGATATTTTGCCTTTCCTTTAGAAAATGGTGAATCTTATTCCTGAGTTCAGACGTACTGCTTAGTATTTCTCCTCAATACAGGCAAATTTAGCTATACAATAAGTTTTCTAAAAAGTTAGCTTTTCAGTGAGCAGCTATGAAATACATCAGCTTTCACTGTTTGTCAGTCATCTCCATAGCTTGGTAGAACTTTCTGACTGCCAAGGTGTCACAGTGTAGAAAATGTGACTGCAAACACTGCTGTGACATGCTCTGCTGACGGCGCTCGCTGCTCCACCACTTAGGTCCGTCACACTTTTTCCTCAGTTTAATTTACATTGACCAAAAATTTACTTTTTCAAGTTTCCCAATAATTCTAATCTAGTTTTGTGTGAGATTAAATTTAAACATCACAACTTTCTCTCCATAAATAACCTTTTTAAACATATCTAACAAACTAAAACTGTTACGTGACTTAGAACAGCGGTGCTCGGCAAGCTGGATTGTAGAAATCTAAGCAGGACTGTAATTGTATGAGAGTTACTTCTGCATGCCCTTCCACAGCACCATTTTCTATTTAAATTGGTCTACTTTTAATTGAACATATTCATACTAACATCTTTATAAGATGAACTTAGAAAGATACAAATATAACCATTAATAAAACCTTTTAAAAATTACACAGCATAAATTTATCAGCCATTCAAAATAATTTAAAAAAAGCTTTTCATGGGATTAGCTCACATTTTAAGTAAGAAGCATAGGAGATAGTGAAGGTTAAATTCCTTAGAGAAGAAAGGGGTGTAAATTAAAAGAAAGATGGGTTTGATTTCAGAGTCAGAAAGATGTGGGTTTAAAAATGCTGCAATGGCTAGGTCTGATTTTAGGTATGTGATGTATAATTTCAGTGTCTTCATTGGAAAGGAAGGTAATGCTAATATTAATAATAACTAATATTAATGAGTGTTGCAGGGTGTCAGAAACTAAGCTAAGCATTTACATTTATTAACTTATTTATTCCTCAGCAACCCCATGAAGTAGGTAGTATTATCCCCATTTTACAGAGGAAGAAATAGATGCACAGAGTGCTTAAGAAATTTGCCCAAAGTCACAGGGCAATTTGTAAGCCACAGTTAGAACCTGGGCAAAGTATTACCCCTCTCATGGAGAAGCATTAAAATATTAGCAGTTATTATCATCATTAGCATTACTATTAAAATGTAATATATCGTTTAGGAGAATGGTAAAGACTACCCAAAAGTCTGCCCCAACTGGAAATCTTCCTTTTCATAAAAAGTATTTCATGGATAATGGATGTGGCTCAAGCCATTGGGCCCCCGTTTACCATATAGGAGGTCCAGGGTTCAATTCCTGGGGCCTCCTGGTGAAAGGCAGGCTGGCCTGTGTGGCAAGCTGGCCTGAGCAGAGAGCTGGCCCACGTGGAGTGCTGACCCGTGCAGGAGAGCTGGCCCGTGCGGAGAGCTGGCGCAGCAAGATGACACAACAAAAAGAGACACAGAGGAGAGACAATCAGAGACACAGCAGACCCGGGAGCTGAGGTGGCGCAAGAGACTGAGCGCCTCTCTCCACTCTGGAAGGTCCCAGGATCGGTGCCTGGTGCCGCCTAAAGAGAAGACGAGCAGACACAGAAGAGCACAGAGAGCAGACAGCAAGCCCAAAACAATGCGGCTTCTCTTGAAGTTGCTTTTGTGAGGGGGATAAATAAATAAATAAATCTTTAGGGGGAAAAAAAAAGGTATTTCATGAGCATGAGTGTTAAATAATATTGCCCCTTCTTCTAAACTCTTACAGTAGCTAATGTTTGTGACACTCATGTACCACTTATAGCCCAGAATGAGGCATCTTCTCTTATATGCATGTTATGCATGCACACACACAGACACACACACGACCAGATCTTCTCAGCAAGTCTGAGGGCTTCCTTAGGGCTGGGGCAACACCGTGTTACTTTATAACTATTATGACATATTAACAGAGTATCTTGGAGAAGTAGAAATTCAATAAATATTTAAATAATCATTAAAATTATAAAAACAATCAGATTTTTATAAAGTACTTGGCTTTGATGATAACCAGATTTTTAAAAAGCACTTCATTAATTAATAATTGTTTTCCTTTACCAGTTTCCTAGAAAAGAAAGTCCTAGATATGGAAGACAAGCACATAGTTCAACTCCGGTCAATAAAAGAAGAGAAAGATCAGCTCCAGGTGTTAGTATCCAAGCAAAATTCCATTATTGAAGAACTAGAAAAACAATTAGTGACTGCAACTGTGAATAACTCAGTTCTTCAAAAGCAGCAACATGATCTGATGGAAACAGTTAATAATTTATTGACTATGATATCAAGCTGTAAGTAAAGTCTACATATTTTCTGCTAAATTTTAATAGTCTTTAGATTGTGAAACTCTCAAAATTCTTAAAAAAAACAACACAACAAACCTCATCTTTTAAAAAAGGCACTATTTCCCTTAGATAAGTCACATAAAAGTTTTACATGATCTTGATAAAGAACCAATTAAAAAGAATAAGGAAGAAGTAGAGGAGAGGGGAAAAGGAGACAGGAAATAAGCCACTGTCTTAGAAAGCTCTAACATTACCAAACACACTTTTTTTTTTTAGTTTTTAAAAGTGAACTTATTTATATTTGTTTATTTATATTAGTTCACATTTATTCATACTAATTATTTTGTGCAAAAATACCTCAAACCTATTTTTGATTCATCAACAGAAAGAGCCTACTTTGAGTTAGCTCCATCATTTACTAGAAGTATGAGGCTGGGCAATTTACCAAACAATACTGGATCTTAGTTTATTTTTTTTAATGGGAAAAAAAATACTGGACCTATAGCATTATTCTGAATATTAAATGAGGTAAAACTTGCAGTGACTGGCATAAAACTGACACCTACGAAATGTCAGTTCCCATCCTTCGCCAATTCTTTAAATGTATCTTGCTTCTTTTATTACTGTTTCACCTTTCAAATTCTCTGAGCTGTTAGAGGTAAGATAAGATGTATTTTCAGTCACGAATCAGGGACAAATTTTTATTCTTTTTTTTTCTTAAACTGAGTCTAGTTCTTACTATGGTTCATTTTAAGTTGTATTATTTTGACAGACAAACTTTGCATATTAATCATGTAGTAAATGTTCCTCACTTCAAAAATGTGAGGACATATTTCTCCGCACATTTTTCTTGAGTCATGCAGTTACCTCAGCTTTTTAATTTCTAAATTTTAATAGAAACATGAATTTCTACTAAAACAATTAAACAAGCAAAAATAGTAGCAAAATCTTGATGACAAGTGGGAGATTTGACAGCAAGTTGCGAGTTTGCAACATATGCCTTCTAACTAGGATTTCATTCTCTTGAAATTTAGAAAAATCACTTTTTACACATTCATAGAAAAGGGAAAAGCAATTATCTGATGTTGTCTGGTGGGAGCAAGATACAGTGAGGTGCCCACTTTGAAGAACTGAAGTAGAGAGATGTGGCTCATTCCTGGCAAGAAAACCAGCGCATGAAAAACAGCAGCAGAACAGGCTTTCCTCTTTCCCCATATGCCTCTAGCTTAAGTGAAGACATGACCTCTACCTTTGGCACTTACCCATACCAACTAGTCCGTAGAAACCTATGCTTGGTAGGTCTCTAACACAAAATGTAAATAGATAGTTCCAAGAATACACACACATTTTTTTTAATGTGGCAAAAAGTATAGGAAATCTAAATGCTGAGAGCAGAATAAAACTTTGAAGGAAGTTCAGAGCCCTAGAATTTTTTAGGCTTAGAGGAAGAATTTCAAAACACAGATAAGTAAACATTATATCCCCTTCAACACAAACTGTCATAGTACAGTTGTTAAAAATCCAAATAATACTGAATGTCTTCACCCAAAATTCTAAAGAAAAGTAAAGACTTGGCTTCAGATATATAAAAAGAAAGGAGAAAAATACGTACTAAAGTCCAGGTATGCACTGGCCTAAAGGACTGTGCAAGGGAGTCATTTCAAAAGTACACTCTTTTGAGGTACATTCTTTTTTCCTTTTTCTCCAGTAATAAGTTTATTTGATTCTATTCAAGATAGAAGATTTTTAAAAAAGTAATAGTTTCTTATAGCTGATTGTGAAATACTTGGATTATATTTAGCTGATAATATTTTTCCTTTTTTGGTAATTATTAAATTATCTTTACTAATTTAAACAGGAAAACAGGCTGAAAGAGTAAGCTTTTGGAAAGGCTAAAAAACAGACACATCCTTTGCTTATTATAAGAATTCACATATAATAAAAGGAGGCTAAATCAACAAATATTTATCTTTTCATGAACTCCATTTAAATGCTTTACTATATTTTAAAGCAGCTAAGAAGAACTCCTTTGCTGCTAAAGAAGAACAAATCATTTTCAGAGACTGTGCTGAAGCATTCAAATCAGGACTTACAACTAATGGCATCTACACATTAACATTTCCTAATTCTACAGAAGAGATAAAGGTAAGGCATTAGCTCCATTTTTAACTCCTTGACTTTCAGTAGTTCATTTTAGAAGCAGAGGAACTCACAGAGTGTATCTCACACATCATGGATCTTTCCCCCTTTACTCAATACAAAGCAACAAACGTTGACTGAGTGCCTAACTCAGATAAAGCACTTGTGAAGAGTTCGAAATTCAATCTCTGTGCATAGAATATGGATGTTGCGTATTAATGAAGTGGAAATAGCTATCCTATTTTCCACAAGAAATGTACTCTCCTTGTGTGACTGCGAAGAATATAGTGACTATTAGTACAATGTGATGCCACTGCCATGACTCATGTGAGGGCTGTAGCAGGTCTACCCACGATTGCTTTTGTACCATCATTGCAAATAGGTACACAGAGCTAAAGGCAACTAACGTCTCCGTGTTCTTATGAATAGTCTTGACCTTGGGGACTTGTCAGTGGGTCTCAGGCACTGCCAGGAGCCCGCAGGCCACATCATGAGAGCCGCTGGGGCAGGCTACTCTCACCTCATCTAAGGCTATTTTCTACCTCATCTAAGGAAAGGCTTAGAACATATCATTGAAGAGGACAATGCATTTTCCTCTCAAGTACATGGGGTTTGCTTCAAGGCATGTATTCAATTACTGCATGTATAGTGAATGAACAACCAGAAGTTATCATGAGAAACTAGAATGTAGCTTAACTCAATTATTCTTAGTTATTCTAGATTACTCAGGGAACTCTTCTCTTGAAGTTGCTTTTGTGAGACACGGAGCTCTGGATGGGGTGGGGGAGGAATCACTTTCCTAGAGAAAATTTCAATGTGGCTTCTTTCTAGAAGTTTGATAAGGTAAAATAATATTACATAAAAATCAGTATGAAGTGCATAAAGATTAGATGACTGTATACATTAAATATCTAGAAATATGTCTGCATCTAAATAAGCAGCTATATATTGAATCAAAGTAAAAACCCAAAGAAATGGAATTTCCATCAAAATGGAAATTTTGAAGGCTCTTAGAATTATTATGCCTTTGAACTCAGTATTATCCTCAATATTTAACCTGGTAGCAAGGAAAAACAGTTGAAAAATATAAGCACTAAACTTGTAGCATAAGCCACATTAGCATAAACAATAAACTCAAAGAGTAACATATACTTTAGGAATTTAAAAGAAAAATATTGTGCTATTAAAGACGATGCTTTCCAAATAAATCTTTCTAATTCACACATGCTGTTTTAAATCAACCTTGAAAATCAGTTGCTATCACTAGCACCTATTATGGGGAAGAAAAAAATAGAGTCTATTTCAGATGAAAAAGCAATCAATAGGCTATGTGCTAAACTTTACAGTCCCACTGATAAGTGGTTTTCACGACCATTCTTTTATTCTCTTGGCCTAGTGATAATTGGAACGTAGTGGCAAGGGACGAATGATAGAGAAAATTAGTAAAATGTGAAAGCTACCAATGCAAATCCAGAAAAACAATCACTAGTGCCTTCATATTACTGTATAACAGTTTTTCTGAGTTAGTGCAATGTTCCCACCCCAAGGGCTTAACTGAAATGTTCTTCAGAAAGATGGGATTATATGAGTTTCAAGCCATGGTTTGAAACATTAGGATTTATATCCCTTTTAAACATTTGCAATAAAAATAACTCATTTACACAAAAGGGAACAATAATCTTTCAAAACTTCAATTTTCTTGTCCCTAAAATAAGTGGTCTAGATTAAGTTACCTCTAAACTCCCTTCTAGACTCCATAATTCGCAATCTGATCTAGGGCAGAAAAGTAAGATAGGCTGGAGTTTAAATTCCAGCTTGGCCAATCTGTGATTTTACCCTTTTGAGCCTTCAGTTTTCCAATCTGTAGCAGGATGGTCAGAACCCAAGCCTTAACGTGCTCTTCTGCGGTTATGATGATGAGCACGTGGCACCCAACACAAGGCCTGGCATTTACCAGGCAGTCAGTAAACGGTGGTCACTATCATTTCGACTGCCTCTGAAGACCACCAGACAGCCAGCTGCTCTGCACGTCAAGGTACTTAATTTTGTCCTGTTTCATCTAATTCAGAAAAAGAATGTTCAGCTTATCTGTAGGCAGATCTTTTTCCAAAAGGCCTAAATATTTCAACTTTATTTTTAAAATTTCATTAGTTTTTTGTATATGATAGTCGCTAAAAGATGGCATTTATTACAAGCATTAGAATGTGCTTTTGCTATTTAGAGACATACCAGTTTCCTTCCCTAAATTTAACAGATGGACTCTTAATGTTTATCTATTTGTTTGCTATTTAATCACTTTACCATGGTCATGGAGCTGAAGCATAACATTTAAATCAAGCATTATTTGCTGAAAAACATCAAGTTTTATAGAAAGAGATCAGGTTCCTGAACCATGCAACAATGTGCTAATCTTTAAAAGTATCAACTGCTGTCAGGTTTGTTGAACTTGGAGAGGCTGATGTCTTTTGCATTATTGGAGGACTTCTGCTTTTCTGATCCTGATATAATCTATTTCATCATTTTCATTCAGTACCTAGTGGTTATGTGGATAGCTATATTTGAAAACTATCTTTCTCTGAAAGTTTTACAACCCAATTAACCATAGCACTTTAGTTTTTATAAATCCTCTGTTTTTTCTTTTTAAAAATCTGGATAAAGTGTTAAGAAAATGTTCCAATGAGCCTACCATGTCAGTAATGGAGTCAAAGAGAAAAGGGATGGCTCAAATTATTTATGCACTGACAATCAGGAAAGCAAAACTCTCAGTCAGTTGAGAATCTTGACTCTGACTTCCATAACAAGATTAGCTTGTTTATCTAGACAAGAAAGAATATGCACTGAAATATCAGTAACTTCATAACTGCAATTTTGACACTGAAAGAGTCAAATATTATAAGAACAAGGATAAGCTCACTAAGAAACTTACCAGTATGCCCCTTTAGGGTACAGGAGAATTAACTTCTATGTACACTCCTGAATCCTTCCCAAACCAATGTAACCTATTCATCTAGTTTACAATACAGATTCTAAAAAAAAAGACATTGATAGAAATGAACAACATTGAGCATTTTGTGGACCATAGGCAAATAAGAGGCAGTATTACTCATGAACTGCTATCCAACTTGGAGCTGTACTGAGGGATTTTGGCCTAGTAACAAAAGGGTCAAGTTTCTTTGTTTTTGGCAGTATGAAGTAGTAGAAAAACATTACACAGCTGGGAATTAGGGAGATCTTGTTCAAATCCTATATACCACTTAATAGCAGGCTGACTTTGACCAATAAGGGGTTACTTTAAGCAGATCAATTGTATATGTCCAGTTAATTTAAAATGGAGGAAAGCAAAAAAAGAAAATAAAAAAAAAATAAAAAAATTTAAATGGGGAAACCATTTAATTATTACTTAAGAAACATTTTTTTAAAAAAATAGAACATATTTTTCCAAACATAAGGATCATAGGGGAAAGTAATAAATGGATAAAGTGACCTTTATGGAGAGAGAGTAGGAATAGAGGTAGAGAGAGGTGTACTGGAAAGCAGGATTGGGTTTTAATACAACTCTCTATTTCATTAGCAATGAGACATCAGGAAGGCCACTTAGCTTGTGTGGGTCATTATTTCCTCATTTAAACTTACCCTGCCAAAATTCTCTCCAATATTCTAAAAAATCCTATGGAAAACTTTAAGTTAATACCATCAAAAAAGATAAAGGAAGAATATTTATAAATGGTTTTGAACCTTAACTTTAATATTTACTACCTTGTATGCTGTAGGGAAATTATCTTACTTTCTGGAAAATTTTTGGTTCTACTATAATCTCATTATTTAAAACTATTTATGTAATCTTATTTTCAGGGGTTTTATATTTCATAATAAAACCCCAGCTGAGCTGAAACTGAGCATGAATACTCCTAGTTCAAGGAAAAATTTTGCGTTCTGAACAAAGTTTAAACCCACTGAGCCAGTTTAAAAACAGAAATAAAATGAGTTGGGAAGAGAAATACCATCATGGGCAGTGAGCAATAAGCAAAGAAATTTGAACTTATGATCTGTGGGGCAGCACTGCCAGGAGAAGCTCAGTTCACACATATCACACTGGGAACAATGGAACCCCAAGTTCCTCATACTGAGGGATGAACTGAGAACCTGATTTTTATTCTACAGAGAGGAATCCAAAACAGCTCATAGCATAACATAAAAGGAGTCTTGGCTGAAAAAAAAAAAGCATCCTATTTACATAACTCTCTGTAGAGCTTGACAGAGACTGGCAATTTGTGAAAAGTTTTTGAGGCTGTGAGGATGAAATGATGGTTTTCTATTGGTTGAAGATGTGAGGTTAGGGACCAATATGCCAAGATATCACATTCACAATAAATCTTTAAGAAACAGCAATATTTAGGTTAGCTACCGGGGTGGTGTCTTAGCCTGACAATGATGACAATGACAATAATAAGTAGACAAAAAAGCTGTATTTTCATCAACACATCATACAACATATTGTGTTACTGTTTATTTTTTAATCATTTTAAATTCATGGTTTTCAACTTATTTAAAGTTTTTTGTTTCTTAGAAGACCACAAAGATTCCCCCCGTTCCTTATCCCAGAAAACACCATCACAAGTCTTATTATAAGCATCGATTCATTTTTTCCCTGTTATTTAAGGCTAAGACCTAAGTCCCTGATGTTTCATACACAGTAAAGCAATTGTGGTCTTCCTATTGACAGGCTTACTGTGACATGGAAGCAGGTGGTGGTGGATGGACAGTTATTCAGAGACGTGAAGACGGCAGTGTTGATTTTCAGAGGACTTGGAAAGAATATAAAGTGGTATGAGAAATAAGTAATTTGCTTTGTGAAAACTAATTTTCAAGATCTTTAGAACCTTAACCACAAATCCAAAACTAACTATTTCTTCTGATATAACTTTTTTAACCAAAGAGTTCTTTTAAATTGGTATTTCAGTCTTCTTATTAAAGAATTGCCCTGTCAATGTAATGCAAACTATATTCAAAACAAAGACAGGCAAGAACTCTGCTTGTTTTAAAGGCAGGCTCAACATTTTCTGGTAAGCCAACTATTTCATAGGGCTTCATACAACTATAAACTTAGCGGTTTCCACTTGATAGTTCTGCAAGTAGTTCTAATTATTTTATACTAATTTTCTTACAGTAATGGCTTAGTTTCTTAAAATTGACGTTTTTTAAATCTGTTTTTCTTTGTGAAAGACCCAAACTTTTACAGCATATGAAGTTATTTCTGCTAAAAAGTTTGATAATTATTCCATGCTAAGTTGATAGACTATTGGTTTCAAATACATAAAGAAAAAAATTAAGTAACTGAATTTTACAATTTGGATTACAGGGATTTGGTAACCCTTCAGGAGAGTACTGGCTAGGAAATGAGTTTGTTTACCAACTGACTAATCAACAACGTTATGTGCTTAAAATACACCTTAAAGACTGGGAAGGCAACGAGGCATACTCATTGTATGAATACTTCTCTCTCTCAAGTGAAGAACTCAATTATAGGTAAGCAAAGCATATGTAACTGAAGAAAGGTAAAGGATTTGGTGGGTGATTATTCCAGAAAGTGAGAACTGTATTAACCAGAAACTAAACTACTCTTAGACTACCTTCACCAGAAAAAACATCTCGACTTTCTTAGAATTATTATTGTCATTAGGTAAATTTTTCTAGTTTTAAAATTCTAATTTTGGTTATAACATTAATAGAAAGGAAACTTCATGAGGACAAGGAATTTGTCTGTGGTGTTTGCTCTTGTATCTTCAAAACCTAGAAGAACCCTGCTAGGCAGATAATGAGCATTCTAAAACTATTTGTAGACTAAGTAGATGTTAAGTTTTCCAGCTATTATATGTCAAATCAGTATCATAACAGATGTATACTTGTGACTATCATGTTTTCTTCTAACAGGTTTAAAAGTTTAATTTATTTTTTTTGAAATTTAAACATATTTAATTGTTAGGTTCAATCCCAAGGTCAGGATCAGTTGTCAAGTTTAAAAATGGCAGATTTGGATGGAATGGCTAGTCTATTTATCTATTCTCTGCTATGGAAAGTATACCAGATTCACTGTTTTGGTATTTTTCTTGCCCGCACCCATTTGGGTAGCAATAACCTTGAATGTTCCAAGAATATAATGGACAATCTTGGCTAGGAATTTACTTTCTAGCTCTAAAATGCCATGAGCCTAGACACTGGAAGCAGCAAAGGTAATGAAAGACCAGGACCTTGACAATCTACTGTGTAAGATAAGTATGATAAAGCCATACATATATGCTATCACATAAAGTACACAGAGCTACCCAGAAATGCACAGGCAATGGTAAGGGCAGAAAGAGGCAGAAGTGAGATTATATGCAGGGTGGCACAAAGGAACTGGTTTGAGAAGGCATAATGGAAGGGTTAAGTCACCAACACAGCTTTGTTATACAAATACTACCAGTCTTATAAACCTCCTCTAAGGTCAGAAATAAATGGAATGAAATTGAATAGGAACTTCATAAACTTCCTCATCTGGCCTGGAGTACCATCTAAATCTAATTAATGTCCAACTTAGACCCTCTGTTCAGCAGAAATTAAAAAAATCCAAAGAGTCTGGAAATTTTAAGGTGCTTGAGCTAGATTCCTAGGAGAGGGTCACCACGGACAGCACAGGAAAACTGGCTGAAGTCATGTAGCCTGAACAAATACCATAAATTATATGATGTCCAGTATGTCTACGCAGCAAACAACGGATTAAAATTCAGAAGCAGGTTTCAAAAACATAATTTACAACAAGCACCGATATGACTTTTTAAAACTTTTTACTTTGAAATAATTTCAAACATACAAGAAAGTTGCAAAAATAACTTAGAAACAATACATAGAATTAATTCTTCCCTCCCTCCTCAATTTTCTAAACATTTGAGAATTAAAAAGTCAGTGACACACATTCCACCGATTTTCATTATAGAAATAGCGGAGTTCTCTAGGAGAAACAGTAATTAATATGATTGAATAGATAGGTGTTTGGACCTTATTGTATTTCCAAATTTACTCCAAAGAGACTAAAATTTCAATGAATTTTGAGATAAAAGTGGTCTGTCATTGTTTTACCTCCAAGTTAAATATTTTTTCAACTGGCAAAAGTTAGGAATCTACAATAGTGGAATTAAAAAAAACACACACAAAAATTAAGGATTAGAATGTTTGTCTAAGAAGATTTTGCAAAATGGGTCATCACCCCTGCAAGCTGACATTATAAAATATTTTAAACTGAGACAGTTTGTAACAGATCTTTCTTTTAGAAATGCAATCAACTTTTGGATATGCCATTTTAAAAAGCCACTACTTTAAAGCTTAGATTAAGTTACTTGTTAATATAGAGAAATTACATCTAAAAGTTATTATCCTAATAAGTTAAACATGATATAAGTGTGATAAGAGAACTCTGATGTGATTAAAACTTTTAGTTATTTCAGAAGACCAACTGTATATAGCAGCATTTTATTGTTTATAAATAATGTCCCCCAAATGTTGAAAAACCAAAAAATACATGTTATAAGAAATGGAGAAATATATCAATAGAATATGATTCTTTTTAATAAAACTAAAAACTATTTGCACACTAAACAGTAAAAATCAGTCACTTTTCATAAACATTCCGGCAATTATATATAAACACTGAGGTTTAATTCTTAAATATTGGAATTACTCTTCCTTCACTCCACTGTTATATAAAAAGCAACTGATACCTATTTAAAGCAATTTCAAGAATGTATTTGTAATAATCAATTTTTTAAAGGAAGTACTTTAAACCAATGGGCTATAGAATAGAAGGATCTAAAATTATACAACCTTTCTAACAGAGACTGATAAATAATAGCATTCTCCCTTATTAGGCTTGCCCTTGGGGGGATAATAAATTCCATGAATAATGAAATTGTTCCAAGGAGACAGGTGGGTCAAAAGGGAAAAAAAAGCAAGGAAAATAGTTCATCTCAATCCTAACTATGATTAATGTGAGGCAGCTAGAAAGAAATTTAAGTGTTTTGACGTAGCAGAGATGATTAGAACTTACTATATTAACTTCCTTTACATTTGTTACAATTGATGACCACATACTGAAGCACTGCTACTAACCACCGTTTACATTATAGCTTACACCACACATTTTTATAGGTTTTGACAAAATGTATAATGGCCTGTGTGTACCAGGCTAGAACATAACAGAGAACTCAGGCACATCTGGTACAAATCCTAGCTCCTCCACTTACAAGTTGTGAATTTGGACAATTTTGTATTTATGAACCTCAGTAACTTTATACATAAAAACAGGGACAACACCTACCTCTTAGGATTGTCACTAGCATTAAATGAAATGACAGCTGTGAGAGTGCCTGGCACAGCTTGGCTGGCAGATGCTCCCTAAGGGACCCTTTCCTCTCTTCTCTGTCCTCCCTTCCAACATGAGTTCTTGAAAATCCGATTACCTACAAGGTAGTGATAAGCATATTTTCACGTGTTTGACACAGATGAACATGGTTTTTGGACCTCAAGAACAGTTCTCCTGCCAACATTGTAGGATTTTATTTTGCAGTTAGGCAGCCATACCATCAGGCTGTGAAGATTCAATGCTCCAGGTCCCAAGAGTATGGCACTCAATTATATTAACAAATAACATCACATCCCATACATTCATACATCATAACATGAAAGCTTGCTCTGATCTGTAGTGTACCAATCTGGCAATGGGTTTTGTTATTTGTCTCAAACATAGTTGAGGGAAATCTAAAACAACGAAACATATCTTCTCCTCTCTCCCTTTATATTTTCGCTGGCACAGACATCACTGATGAAAATGACATTTTTGCAATATTCCACAAGTATGGGATATTAGCTAATGTCCAACTAAATATCACATCTATTCCTTTCTCAATGTTTACTACACAAATATAGAAACAAGGCAAAGCAGCCATAAGGGTTTATTTTCTACATAGTTCAGTAGACTTCTACTCAAAACTCAATGATCATTCCTTATTGCCCACCTCCTGCTCCCCTGCCAAACATGGAAAATAATTACATTTGATGTTTTCCAGTTACTTAGGACTCTCATTTTAATAGAGGAAGACTGGAAACCTGGAAAGAGGACCCTCTCACACTGTATTTCCCCCTCTTCTGTTTATCTGAAAGAAGCAGGAAAATAAATTACAGCGCTACAGTCTTTGCTGATACTGGTGCAAGTGATATGCACTGAAGGTTTCATGAAAACATTCCTCTTTGCCTAAGGATTTGATGATTAGTTGGTTCCTGTTTATACCAGTGCAAAATATTTTGCCAAGAATATGCATTAGAACACTAACCAGTACAGGCGCAGTTTCTGTGAAATGGTATTCTTCGCTATAAAAAAGTTTCCACTCCAGTAAATTAATAATCCAAGCCAATTAACCGCCCCCTCCTTTTGCTTGCTTACAGGATCCACCTTAAAGGAATCACAGGGACAGCCGGCAAAATAAGCAGCATAAGCCAACCAGGAAATGATTTTAGCACAAAGGATGCAGACAATGACAAATGTATTTGCAAATGTTCACAAATGCTAACAGGAGGTAGAAATGACTTTTCTCACTTTTCCTATTTGTATTGGCAAGGAACACTTTCATAGAGTAAAAACTTGGCAATTTGAACTTCAGAATATGATTGGTGACAATGCCCAAAGTTTCATAAAAAGATATACTAGCTTGATATAGGTAAATTTGTTTTTCTTTTCTTTCTTTCTTTTTTTCAGTTTTAAGCAAGAATTAATATATTAAGAATTAATATTAAGAATTGAGTTAGAATTGTCAGCAGGCCCTGCTCCAGGCAAGAAGGGGGACATATGATATGCACTAAGCTCTCTTGAGTTTGTGCTTGCAGACTATCAGATGTCAGAGAGAAGATTTAATTTTCTTTTGCTTTACAAAAAAGTTAACCTGCCATTAAAATAGCAACCAAAATAATTATCTACATTCATCACCATAGAAATACTTCCAATACCTCCAATTAAGTTATTGGTCAAACAAGGAATTTGGGTTGTCTCACTGGGAAAAGACTTTTTTTTTTTAGGACTTCATTAATATATACCAAAAATATTTAAACACAAAGAAACTAACCTACTTGATTTTTCAGTGCATCAAATTAAAATGCATCATTGTCTACTCTAGATTAAGGGCTTTTTTTTTTTTAGGCCCTTGTTTTCTATCTTTCATGTTAGAATGCTTTAAAAATGAAGACGGAAACCATATCCATAAGCCAAAGACTGTTGTAATAACCACTTAAAATGACTAGGTTGGTATTCAGGAACTAACTGCTAGAAAACTTTTTCTATGGATTTTTTAAAAAGTTTAGAAACTGAAAAATGGGAACAGTTAGTAGTGACTGAAACAAGAAAATGTCCGACAAACGCTGTCAAGTTAGGTCTTGAAAACAATGAAAGATTTAAAACAGCAACAACCATTCTGCCAAGAGTGAAAACTGAATATAAAGACAAACAGGAAATTGGCTGGGTTTAATTTGTAGAGGCCATAAATTGTATTACCAAAAATTAATTCATTATTTACTCAGGAAAACCAAAAGTAAGAGTTATGGTCAATATATTTTATAAATACAAGGTACTGAATGAACAAGTAAAAGACACAAAGTTATACTGTATCAACATATCAGTGAAGAATCTTTTATAGTCAAAAGAAGTATTTATGAAAATAATTTGAAATTCACTAATTTTCAATTACTTTGAAATAATACTGAATTAAGACTCCATTAAAAAAATCTCAATCATATGGTCTCTTAGAGAATATAATTACTACTTGGTATTGCAGGTCTCCCCTATCAGCCATAATTATTTCAGAGAGAGAAAGCTATTATACTGATTTTGGGAAAGTTGCTTGCTTCCCTCATTCTACTGTAATAATCCCTTTTAAATCCAGCTAAAAGGAGTAAAGGGGGGGGGTGGAACACCAAATACATCTAGTCATTTTTTTTCTAGTTTGCCATTCCAATACACTGAGCTCAGCTGTCTATTTTAGAGGGCGGTGGTTTTCAGACCACCCATATATTATGACCTACTCAAGAGAGTAGGATAATTTAATTAATAACCAAGGAAACAATATATTTATTTACCCAAGTCAAGATTTAGGGTCTGAAAGACTTGGGAGAAGAAAAGGTAGCCCCAGAAAGAAAATGGAGAGGACTAGGCTGTAGAAAGGTCAAATTCCAACTAATAGTCAGGACCACAAATACAGTAGCCTATTGATCAGCTAGATTTTTGAATGGACAGTAAGTTCTATAGTTAAGTCCGACAACTGGCTTCAGAATAGACAGATCTATAAATCTGTAATGTAGATTGCTTGACTATTTTAAAGGATTGTGAAAAACATACATAATGTTTTTAATTGGAATCAAATTAAATTGTTACCACCAGGAAAGAATTTAGAGATGGTTGAAACAATTGGCAATCACAGTTCAATGTGTAAACATAATATATATATATATAGTGTTTTTTTGCAAAAAAAATTAAAAAAAAAAAATGAAACATCGCAGATACAGCTAAAACTGCCCCAACCAGTGCAATTCCCTTCCTTCCCCTGACGTACTCAGTTACTCAGTGAATTGAGGTTCATTCATATTATGTTTCTCCTACTACATGTAGATTTCAATAACAATTTTTAAAATTGTTTTCTGTATTTTAAAAATTTATCTAATTTTCCCTTCAAAATAATGTTTTTGAGATTTATTGAGATCAATACTTGAGATCCAGGTCACTGGTTCCTCTCAGAACCCAAGACCCTGCTTCTCGGTGTTTGAAACCGCAGCCCGAAGCTCGCTGGTGCCCACCTGACTGCACGCCCTCACCCTGCTGAGCTGGGCGCCTCCCCTCTCCCCACGCGGTAGCCGAATGAGAGCACCACTTGAGCTTTCAGTTCCCTTTCTGCCCCTGGAACCTGGCGATTTCCTTTCTCTCTAGCTACACTGGGTAGTTAAAAGTTTGGGTTATACTGTAACAACACAAATTATTTTGTTAACATGAGGGAGAGCCTGAATTAGTCCAGTCCATCATGTTGATGGATCTGGAAATTAATCACGGCCCATGTGAGAGTCATCAAACAATTCTTCAGTTTTTTATTTTCTATACTTGCAATCATATTATATGTTTATCAAATTAGGATTGAGGAAGATGGTCCACTTATTCATATCTATAGATAACTGGCCTAAATGCACAGTACAAGTGACAATGGAGGAGAAAGCTTGTAAAAAACATTTGCCATAATGGAACTATGATTTAATTGCACAGAGTTGGAAAGCCATACTTCTCATCGGCCACTGCATTCACAAATATTTGCATATGCTTAACTTTAAATGCACAGAATGTGATTGAAAGATTAGTTATTTCTAACTCTATGGTGAGGTAGTTGGCATTACCTAGTTCCTAATTCCTTTTGGTTTTTTACTTTCAGGCTGGTGGTTTGATGCATGTGGTCCTTCCAATTTGAATGGAATGTACTTTCCACAGAGGCAGAACACAAATAAATTCAACGGTATTAAGTGGTACTACTGGAAAGGGTCAGGCTACTCGCTCAAGGCCACCACCATGATGATCCGACCAGCAGATTTCTAAAAACCTGTGCACACCTCATGAATGGTGTATTGGATTCTTTTCAAAGACTTAATCCCAAAGTACTGAAAGGCCCCGCTGCATACTGTTTCCTTTTCCACCTCAGACAGCATGATCGTGGGTGCTGAAGGGATCAGTGTGCTACAAATTAAGGCACAGCGATCCTCGTCGCTTAAACCTCCACCGCTGGACGGAGCGAAGCACCGCCCCCATCAAGCCATGACCTGGTTACACGATCTGGCAGAACACCTATGTGGAAAATACATCTTAAGGTTGAGAATTAGACTGAAAATTTAGATCCTGCTGTCACAAGCAAGAATGTTATGTGCGAGTTTATTAGTAAATAACTGGAAAACAGAACACTTATGTTATATAATACAGATAACCTTGGAACTGCAGTCTTCTAAGCACTGTTTATAGACTGTGTAAATATCTGTATGTCCTGAATTCAGCATCATTATCATAACTGAAAGAAGAAAAAACTCATTTTTTAAATTCTGTAAGCCATAAAAATATATATCCAGGGGTTTTCTGAGAAGTGATTATTAGCAGTTTAATATTTGGAAAAGAAAAAAGCATGGTTAATGCATTTTTATTCCTCCTCTTAGGTGCTCAAAATTTTGATTTTGAAAACAACATATTTACATATGTGTTGAAAACTGGTTTTAAGTTAATGTCTGAATATATATTTCAAGCATATATGGTGAAAACTTCCAAGATCCCTAAAATTATCAACAGAAACATGTATCATTTACTTTATGTGGAAATTGTGCTATTTTTGTCTGCCTGGCTGTTAAATATGAAAGGCATTTTTAGTAATTAAATATAACTTATTAGGTGAGATGACTATGTTTAATTTTTATGGTAATATTTACGATTTTGTAACTTGGTTCTGAAACAAACAGATTTGCCTCATGACAAGGAAAATAATTTTTAATTATGAAGAAAATTATACATTTAATTCCATGACAAGGAAACTTTACTATCTTCCAGCAAGATGAATTTTAGAGAACTAGACTGTAAGTTAATCTGTGGTTGAGAGAAATCTTCCACTTAAAACAGTTACAAAGCTATACTTCCCTAACTATATTCACCCCTAAAATTATTTAAGGAAAAAAATAATTAGCACTAGAGTAAAGAGTTTTTGTGTGTGTCCGTAAGTAAGAAAGCAAATAAACAAACTATTCTGGAGTACCAAAAAAAAAAAAAAAAAAAAAAAAATCCCGATTTTATGGTATATTCAAATGTTTACAGAAAATTTTGAGAATTCAAGTTTTAAGCCCAGGATTGCAAAACCAAACTCTTAGAGTTTTAAGTCCTTTTGACGTTTTCATAGTACAATTAATTGTAACAAATATTTTTTAGTGCTTTACGTAATTTAGATGCAATTTCTCATATATTCATTTTTCAGTCAGCTGCTAGAAAGCATAGAGCCAAATTTGCAACCAATATGTACCTCATTTCTGTCTTCATCTAACACTCTTGTACCATTATTTTTTCTTTACTCCAGTTTTCTTATCTGATTTATTTTATCTGCATATTACCACAAGATTTAGCTTGAGAACACCCATGTTGTTACATGTACTGAGTCCATATACAGGCGTCAACATACGGGCTATGTACTCTGCTCTTCCAACCATGTTATACTTTCCAAACCAGTTTACTAGTTCAGCCCCATCCTAAAACAATTTCTCTTATTACATTAAAGGTTTTAATATATTCAACAGAGGTATTACAGCTTTGTATCAAAATAAAAACCATCCGATAAGAAAATATCACAGTTTCAGAAGACAATAAATTTCTATGATATCTCAAAGACCACAATGACAGATACTGAAGTGGGGAAATGATAATACAGGAAATATTGGCAAAAACATACACAAATTAATATACACCAATTTCCTAAATGTCCATGGAGGCAAGTAAATGAACTGCAAAGACAAACCTCATTACATTCTCTGTCTCAGGACAGAGAACGGGAGGACTTGTGTATTTAACTTTATACTTCAATTCCTTACGCAGTATTTCAAACAAAGAGTCTCACTGAGAGGAATTTTTACTCTCCGTAGGAAAACATTTGTTAAGTTGAAAGGAAACCAAAATGGCCATCTTAAAACAAAACAACCCGACTACTTAGAGAACTGCAGTGATCAGAGAGCAGGTTCACCTTGCTGCTATGCTTCAGCCTTATGGCTTAGCCAAACAACCAGAAAACAAGAGGAAAGACGTGCTGCAGATAGAAATCATTACTTACCATTCAGATATTATTCTTTTGAAAGAATAAATGAACACAACGTCAGCTAACATTTCTAAAAATCCAGGCCAACTTCTGCACAATCCTTAATCTCTAAAAAAATTAGAAACTTTAGTTTCTCCATTAAGCATTTAGAATCCTCAAAAGTCAGTAAAATCGAGGCTGAGTTTAAGGAAAACATCAAATTATAAAGACCAAGTAAAAAGGCCAGCAACCCAAAATTCTTCTATACTTATTAGTTCTATCTCTATTCATAGTAAAAGCATTTTTTTTTTTAAAGCAGTAAGCAAAACCTAATACTGTCTTTTCAAGTATTTGGTCTTTTTTCAGTTTTGTTTTTCTCAATCCTGAGAAATTTTATAACTAAAATTTTTATGACATTGCATTCGACACTACTTAATTTGCAGAATGTTCTCACATTTGTTCTCACAAATAAATAAATAAAAAGTATTGAGTTTTGTGACTATGCCTTTTTAATTATAGGAGTAATGGCTCCTGGTTTAATAAAAAATGCATCTATCCCTATACTTACAATAGTTTCCTGACAATACCAAATTGTACTTATGATCATAAAATAACATCTGACTTACAAGAGCTGCAGGGAAGTAGTCAGAAAGTTCAAATGGCTCCTCAGAAATCCACTGACCCATTTCCAAAGACCATAGTACCTACAGCAGATACAAGAATAATACTTACTATGGGTTTATTAGGCTTTAGTAGTAGGCAATAAACAAGAACCACTTTGAAGATAAAGCAAAAACAAAAGAAAACAAAACAGGCAAGCAAACAAAAGCCAGCAGCAGCTACACATTCCATAGTTCTAAAATACTTGTTTTCTTGAATACTGAAGTGTCTTCAGAATCTTTATATTGCATAAATGTTATGAATATTAATAAACACTTTGCTAAGAAAAAAGTCTCATGGTGATTACTAGTCTGGACTATCATCCTAGTGATGCCAAATGTGTAAACAGGAAAACGTTACTAAAAATACGTAATACTACATTTAAAAAAAAATTCTAAATTCCTAATTTATGCAGTCACTACATTTTTCAGTAAAAAGTTTAAGTCTTTATTAAGTTTTAAAAAAATAAATTAAAAAAATACAGATCACAAACCTACATTTAAAAAACGAGCCTTTGACATGCGACTTTGTTTCTAACACTGGACAGAATTTTCAAAAGTTCTCCATAATTCATTTGAATACTTACTAAAGGAGAAAATCTTTCCAAGTTTTTGGAAGATTAAAATCTCCCATAAACAAGCCTTTATTACTACTACTACTATTACTACTATTACTAGTTTAATCCATGCATTTAAAAAATGATCAATGTCTTCATTTTTTATTCAACAATCTCCCTTGATGACCAAATTCCATGAAAAATCTGCATATTTCTATATAACATGTAGAATTTTATAAGTAAAATAATCAAACCAAATTACATAATAGGTTTATTTTTCACCTGCAATTTTATTTGTTACATTCAGTGAATTCATTTTTTTCCTATGCTTGCTACATAATGCTTAAGTTATTTTTGCTGAATTACTGGACTGAAGCCTACTTCTAGCATTTTTGGTAGTTTTTTTTTTAAGATTCAGAACCATCTCTGGGATATCAGTTCTAAATATTTCCTTCTCTATATAATTAAAGGAGAATCAAGAAAATTACCACAGATGAGCTGACATTTTAAGATAGAGACACTGGGAAAGAGAGAGGGTATTCCACTACAGAGAGAATATCATGTGTAGAGGGTTATAAATAGGTTTCCTTTTCTTTTTTGTTAGAGTAGAGGGTGCTTTGGAAGAAGTGGTGAGAAAATATGGTTGGCTGAATGCAGATGGTATGGTATAAAAATGTAGTCTCTTCCTATCCTGGTGTGCTCAGTGGCATTAGAACATGTCAAAGGAAGTGCTTGGTATGAGAATCAGAAAACAAGCAGATGAGACAGGAGAACAAGAGAGCTTGGGGCCCAGATGATAAATGGAAATGGAGTAGAATGTGGAAAAAGCTGTCTCCATTAGAAAGTACTAAGTTACGTTTTCAGACACTCTGTTCAGTGTAACTATTTAATCTTCAATTAGAGCTGTGAATCCATGAGCATTTTATCATTTAAGCCTTTCTCTGATTTCTTCTAAGTTTGTTGCCTAAGCAACATTATAAACAAAAGGGCATTGTTAATAAGTTCAATGAAAGAAAATATTAGAAAATAGGCAATTCTATGTTTAAATTATGTTTCTATCTGTGTGATTAAAAACAATTAAGTTACAAACTATCTTACTTTCCTTTTCTCAGTCAATGTATGTTATCATTTACTCAGCAATATGTGTGGTTCCCTACAATTATGTGTGATTCTGTACAAACTCATATAATTAGCCCAGGGAATAAAATGTAAAAAGTTTCAAACTCCCATTCATTTCACAAATGAACAAATGTAAAAGAATACTACAGCAAGAAACAGTGTATTATATACCAATGAGAGAATCCAGGGAATTAGTCTTTAGAATGTATGTGTGCTTGAGTTCAAACATAAACTACATTAAAATGTCAACCAAATTTAAACATTTTAAGAAAATTTATGTTCTCTGATTTTGTCCCATTTGCTAAAAAAATAAAACCATAGGTATCTACAGTAGAATTGCAGAATTAAGTACATTAATAAATTTAATTTATATAAGTATCTCAGGAATTATTATTGTAGAGATATAACAGAAAACACTAATTTGATTGTAATAAAATCATCAAATCAGAAACTATAGTGTATTTTGCTTTGTACTTTGACTAGCCAAAGTAATCTTTACCTTAATAGAGTGTTCAAAATAGGGAAAATCTACTTTGCAGAATCACAGGTAAGTCTATATTTGAACTTAAAAAAAAAAAAAAGGTTAACCTGACATATTTCACATAAAATATGTTACAGAACAAAAATAACTGAGTAGTTAAATAAAGCAAGGAATGGGGTTGCATGAATGCAGAGGATCCAAAGCATGTTTACTGCATTTAAGGGGGTGGGGGTGGGGGGTAAAGAATTGTTTTCAAGATCAACTGCTGTAGAAATTCAGCATTTTGCACATAATACATTATATAATGAATATGATATTTCGGTTATTCTTTGCCATTCATTAAACCCAGAACATTTTTTGATGAATTTAAATAGGATTAATTTTCTTGCTCTAGTCTCTGAAGCTACTGATGAGACAATGCTTCATGAAGGACTGACAACCCAGTTAATTCCATACCAGGAAAACCACAAAAGGTCTTTCCTTATTTTATGCATATTTAATCATCTATTTGAGTAATGTGGGGCAGTGTATCTTTTAAGAAGAACTCAAGTCAGAAAGTGTCATTGTTATTAAATACAAGTGAATAAATTGCTGAGCTTAGCATCACATAGAATGAAGAAAATGAAATTGATTTTTGATTAAACATCACAAAATGAGTATTCATTTATCTCCACTATATCCCAATACTCAACTAATAGGATGGTATTAAAAGGAATGGGAAACATAATCTATAGTAGATAAAATATGACAAAATTTGAGAAGTTGCAAAGCATATGGATGAAATAGTAACTGACTTGGAGAAAAAAGTGCTAGAATCTGTCTAGAGAAGGAAGTCAACAGGAAGCATTCCCAGAAAGGCTGAGAAATGGCTGGTACGAGATGCCTCTGAGGGTGTGTAGAACAGGGCTGAAAAGGAGCTCCAGCTCCCTTACCTTCACCACCCTCTGGAACAAGACAAGAGCAAACCTGAGATGCTCTCCTGAGAGCAGCAGTGAGAGGCTACAGTGGAAACATGTCCTACCTACCACAGTCCCCGGAGGCAGGACACTGACCGTTCTTTTCTGGCAAACTTGTCAGTACAAGACAAAAGGATATACAAACACTGACATGTGGAACTCCCTTGTCACATATCTCCATCCACACCAGACTGTCTACAGTAAAAAAAGAAAATGCCATGCACAGTTTTCAATCAGCATTTCAGCACCTCATCATTAAACATTATTCTATACATATTTGAGAAAACATAAACCTTGAAACCAAGCAAAATCAGATGAGCCAGAAAGAATACAATGAGAAGAAGACATCTCTTCAGAATGTATATTTAATATCTTCAAAGAGAAAAGTGATTACAACTATGAAATAACAGGATGCTAAAAAAAAGAAATATTCAGAGACTAAAGAGACTTCTTAGAAATTAAAAATAGAGCAAAACTAAAAAATTCAGAGGAAGACCAAATGAAGTTGAAATTTCTCAGAACTAAAACAAAACAAAAAGACAAAAAGATAGAGTGTGAGAGTAAAGAAATAAAATTAAGGGATCATTCCCAGGGGATCCAATGTTTAATAGAAGTTGCAAGAAAACAATAGAAAGAGAAAAAATACTATTTTTTAAAATAGGAAATTTCCCCTGAGCTTCCATATTAAAAGGGTTGTATGTGCAAAAAATAGATATAAAATGAATATAAAATGAACTACACATATCATAATGAATCTGCATAACAGTAATAAAGAGAATAACTTCAAGAAGTAAAAACAGGCCACAAAGAAATGGCAATCAAAATCCCACTGATTCCTCAATACATTAATAAAATTTAATAAAAAGCTAAAAGACAATGGAGAAATGATATTCAAAGTAGTATTCTAAAGCCATTCACAACCTCAATCATTTGGGAAGTAGAATAAAGACATTTTCAAATGGGCACGTTCTCAAACTTTATTTCCTATTCATCTTTACTCCAAAATGAGGTGGTAAACTAGGAGGGAGACATACATGGAATCTGGGAAATAGGGATTAACCAAAAAAAGAGACAAAAAGGGAAATCTTGGGATCATACAGATGCTTGAGGATAACAGTCAAGCTGTAGGCCTAGATAGAACCAGGTTCCAGTGGAGCAGGACAAGAGGTTTCATGAGTGGTGTCTCCAAGTAAAATAAAAGGAATTGAATGATTACATGATCTCTAGACATATTTGAGGGGAGAATAATAACTTTTTTGGATATTTTTGCAATGAATTAGTAATAGGTTCATAGAAAACTAAGCAATCAACATAATTGGCAGTTACTAACTCTAGAAAAAAACAAAAAATAAATACCAGAAATGAAATATAATCATAGTACATTATATAGCTCAACTAGTCATGTGTGTGTGTGAGTCTGTGTAAACATACATGTGTACGCACACATACGTACACACAAGATGTTAGATGAAAAATTATAACCATAATCGATGGGTGAGGGATGGGAAGTATGGGTAATAGAGAAAAGATGGCTGTATCTTTAAAAAAATATATATTTTTTAGGAGGTACCAGGGATTGAACACAGTACTCCGTACATGGAAGGCAGGTGCTCAACCACTGAGCTACATCTGCTCCCAATAGCTGTATCTTAACCTTTCACAGAAGGAAATCTGTACACAATGTCTAAAAGTTAAAAAAATAAAAAATGGCAGGAAAAGCATGTTATTTAGGAATATGTTGGTAAATATCAGAAACAACACTTACAAAATTGAAAAAGTTTTGAGGAGTAAAAATCACAGCTGGGAACCAACAAGGTAGGAGAGTGCTGTTTTTCATTATTAGCTCATAAGTTACACTTGATTTTTTAAACTCCTGATTTTGAATCATTTTAGACTTAGGAAAGAGTTGCAAGAATAGTACAGAGTTATTTACCATTCACATGGATTACCCCAATGTGTGAATCCTTCAATTTTATTTTTTCTTTTTCAAAATTATTTTGGCTATTCCAATTATTTTGCAATTAGGATCAGCTTGTCAATAGCTAAAAAAAAAAGCTTCATGGGATTCTGATTGGAACCGCATTGAACATAGACCAAAGTGGGGAGAATTTATATCATAAAAATTTTGAGTTTTCAAATTCATGAACACAGTATCTCTCTTCTTTTATTTACATCTTTGTTGACTTCTTTGATAAGAGTTTGAAGTTTTCAGCATACCAATCCTGAAAATATTCTATCAGATTTAAACCACAGTATTTCAAATTTTTGCTGCTACTGCAAATGGCATTTAGAATTCCAGTTGTTTATTGCTAGTACACAGAAATACAACTGAATTTTGTATCAACCTTGTATCATGTGAACCAGCTGAACTAAACTTACTAGATGTAGGAGATTTTTTGTAGATTCTCTGGTGTTTTCTATGTAGACAACCATGTATTCTGTGGCTAGAAAGTTTTATTTTTTTTCCTATTTGTTTGCATATTTTTTATTGTCTACTGCACAATGCAGAAGAATAGTGAGGGCATTAAAGTTGCTTAACTGCTTTATGAGGCAGATTAATTTGCTTTATTATAAAAGGATACTATAAACCAAATGGTTTTTGTATCTGAATTACTATATCTAAGGAAAGTACAAATTATTTTTAAAGTGAAAAAGCATATACTCTTAACCAGAACTGGTGCTGACTAGCGATCACGGTGCTTTAAATAGCTGCTTCCACATCCTAGTCCCTCCCAAAATAAGTAGAAAATTCAGAGTGATCAAAAGTACTAAGGACTAAGACCAGTAAATGCCACTTTCCCAAGAGGGACTGTATTAGTCAGGGTTCTCTAGGGAAACAGAATCAACAGGAGATATCTGCAAATAGTATAAGATTTTATAAAATTCTCTCACGTGACCATGGGGATGCACAAGTCCAAATTCTGCAGGGCAGGCTGCAAACCAGGAACTCCAATGAAGGTCCTTGATGAGTTCCCAGGAGACATTAGTTGTCCAAAGTCAAGCTGGAATATTATCTCTGAATGCTGAAATCACTCCCCTTTTAAGGCATTCAACTGATTGGATAAAACGTCACTCATTGCTGATGGCAATCTCCTTGGTTGATGTAGATGTAATCAGCCATCTATGCAGCAAATTCACTGATGACTAAAGTCCATAAATGTCCTTGTATTACAATTAGCCCAGTGCTTGCTTAACCAAATAACTGGGCACAATTACCTGGCCGAATTGGCATATTAGCCTAACCATCACAGTCCATCCCTTGTCAACTTGACAACCAAACACATCACCTTAAACCATACTTAGTCTCTAAATAAAAACAATAACACATATGCATATATATTTCCGCCTAACAATATTCAAATGTCCTATGTACAAGCGGAAATGCTTTAATTCCCTACAGAATTAATGAGGCTCAGCAAGCACCTCAGCTAGCCATGGTTCTTTGCCTGGTGCGGTGATCCAAACTGATTTCTGAAGATTCTGGGCCATTGTTAGTCCTGCTTGGATTGGTTTGTTGCAATTTTCCATTGACTATAATCACAGGGCCCTAGAGGATCTCCTGTATTCCAGGCAAACTCTTCTTTACCCCTATTATGTAGATGGAGTCCTATTTCCCCCTGATAGTCAGGATCAATCACCCTTCTTTGTAATTCCCTTCTTTGCCTGTTGATTCAGAGTTAAGAGGAGCCCACAGTGGCCAGGTGGCAGTCTTAACTTCCAGTTCAATGGAATCATTGTGTTCCCTGGTGGAAGCACTCCTCCTTTTGGGACTAAGACCTGTAGACCAGCAGAGCTTAAGGCTGCAGAGCCAGAAAGCAAAAATTTTCCAACAGGATCACTAGGGGTAATAGTGAACGGTGCCACTCCCATTTCCAACCCTTGATTCCTGGACCCGTGAATCCTGGCTATGGGAGGAACAGCACCACAGAGTGGAGGCTGATTTAGAGCATAGACAATCTCTGGGAGAACACTGCCCCAGCCCTGCAAGGTATTGCCATCTAGTTGGTGCTGTAATTGAATCTTCAAAAGGCCGTTCCACTGTTCTATCAATCCAGCTGCTTCAGGATTATAGGAACATGGTAAGACCAGTGAATTCCACGGGCATGTGCCCATTCCCGCGCATCATTTGCTGTGAAATGGGTTCCCTGATCAGAAGCAATGCTGTGTGGAATGCCATGGCGGTGGATAAGACATTCAATAAGTCCACAGATAGTAGTTTTGGAAGAAGCACTGAATGAAGGAAACACAAATCCATATCTAGAGTATGTGTCTATACCAGTTAAAACAAATCGCTACCCCTTCCATGATGGAAGTGGTACAATGCGTTCAATCTGTCACCAGGTGGAAGGCAGATCACCTGGGGGAATGGTGCCATATCTGGGGCTGAGTGTAGGTCTCTGCTGCTGGCAGACTGGGCATTCAGAGTGGCTGTAGACAAGTCAGCCTTGATAAGGGGAAGCACATGTTGCTAAGCCCATGTATAACCTACATCGCTACCTCCATGGCCATTTTGTTCATGAGCCCATTGGGCAATGACAGGAGTGGCTGGGGAAAGAGATTGAGTGTTAGCCACACAGTGGGTTATCTTATCCACTTATTAAAATCTGTCTCTGAAGTCACCCACTGGTGAGCATTCATGTGCGACACAAATATTTTCATGTTTTTTGCCCACTCAGAAAGGTCTATCCACATACATCTTCCCCAGACCTCTTTGTCATCAATTTCCCAATCATATTCCTTCTAAGTCCCTGACCATCCAGCCAAACTATTGGCAACAGCCCATGAATCGGTGTACAGATGCACCTCTGGCCATTTCTTCTACCAAACAAAATGAACAAACAGTTGCACTACTTGAAGTTCTACCCACTGGGAGGATTTGCCGTCACCAATGCCCTTCAGGAATGTCCCAGAAAGAAGCTACAGTGCTGCAGCTGTCCACTTTCGGGTGGTACCAGCATATCGTGCAGAACCATCTGTAAACCAGGCCCAAGTTTTCTCTTTCTCAGTCAAGTGACTGTGAGACTCCCCAAGAGGCCAAAGCTGTGGGCTGGGAAAGAGAAGGTAACATGGCAAGGCTGGTGACCATGGGCATTTGGGCTACTTCCTCATGTAACTTACTTGTGCATTCAGGACTGGCTTGAGCACTGTCTCGTATCTACCACTTCCACTTTATTATGAAGTGCTACTGTGTATGCCCAACTTTATAGTTTGGTGGGTCAGACAATACCCAGTTCATGATAGGTAACTCAGGTTTCATGGTAACTTGATGGCCCATGGTTAAGCATTCAGTCTCTACTAAGGCCCAGTAGCAGGTCAAAAGCTGTTTCTCAAAAGGATAGTAGTTATCTGCAGATGATGGCAGGGCTTTGCTCCAAAATCCTAAGGGTCTCCATGGTGATTCTCCTATACGAGCCTGCCAAAGGCTCCAGACAGCATCTCTATTTGCCACTGAAACTTCCAGCACTATTGGATCTGCTGGATCATATGGCCCAAGTGGTAGCGCAGCTTGCACAGCAGCCTGGACCTGTCGCAGAGCCTCTCTTGTTCTGGTCCCCAATCAAAACTAGCAGCTTTCCTGGTCACTCGGTAGATGGGTCAGAGTAGCACACCCAAATGAGGAAAATATTGTCTCCAAAATCTGAAGAGACCAACTAAGTGTTGTGCCTCTTTTTTTGGTCATAGGAGAGGCCAGATGCAGCAGCTTATTCTTAACCTTAGAAGGGATATCTCGAGATGCCCTGCACCACTGGACACCCAGAAATTTCACTGAGGACCCTGTACTTTTGTTGGATTTATCTCCCATCCTCTCTCACACAAATGCCTTACCAATAAGTCTAGTCTTTGCTACTTCTTCCTCACTAAGTCCTATCAACATATCATCAATATAATGGGCCAGTGTGATATCTTGTAGGAGGGAGAGAGGATCAAGTTCCCTGCGGACAATATTATGACATAGGGCTGGAGAGCTGATATACCGCTGAGGCAGGACAGTGAAGGTATACTGCTGGCCTTGCCAGCTGAAAGCAAACTTGTTTCTGGTGGTCCTTACTAATGGCAATTGAGAAAAAAGCATTTGTCAGATCAATAGTTGCATACCACGTACCAGGGGAAGTGTTTATTTGCTCAAGCAATGATACCACATCTGGGACAGCAGCTGCGATTAGAATCACCACCTGGTTCAGTTTATGATATTCTACTGTCATCCACCAAGATCCATCTGTTTTCTGCACAGGCCAAATATGAGAGTTGAATGGGGATGTGGTGGGAATCACCACCCCTGCATCCTTCAGATCCTTGATGGTGGCACTAATCTCTGCAACCCCTCCATGAATCTGGTATTGCTTTTGATTTACTCTTTTGCTTGGTAGTGGCAGTTCTCGTGGCTTCCACTTGGGCTTTCCTACCATAAGAGCCCTCACTCCACTAGTCAGGGATCCAATGTTGGGATTCTGCCAATTACTGAGTATGTCTATTCCAATTATGCATTCTGGAACTGGGGAAATAACCACAGAATAGGTCTGGGAAACCACTGGACCCACTGTGAGACAGACCTGAGCTAAAACTCCATCAATCACCTGAGCTCCATAAGCCCCTACTCTGACTGGTGGACCACAGTGACATTTTGGGTCTCCTGGAATCAATGTTACTTCTGAGCCAGTGTCTAATAATCCCTGAAATGTCTGATCATTTCCTTTTCCCCAATGCACTCTCTGGTAAAAGGTCACAGGTTTCCTTGGGGAAAACTGAAAGGAAGATTAACAATATAAATTTTTGGCAGTGTAACAGGATGCTTCCCCAAGGGGACCTGGACTTCTCCTCATTCAAGGGGCTCTGGTTCTGTAAACTGTCTCAAGTCTGGGAATTGATTAAGGGGCCATGATTCTCTGTGCCTGTAATTCAAGTTAGGGTTTTGTTCATTTGACCTAGAACACTTCAACTTATACAGATCAAAAAGGAATTTAGTAGACTGCCCAGCTATTTCACTTCTACGTACCCCATGATCTATTAGCAAATGCCATAACTCTATGGGAGTCAGACTCTTTTGATTGCTGCTTTGAGTATGCCTTTCATTGTGGTAGCCATGCCCATCTTGTCTTTGGCGATTAACTGCTGATACCTGACTAACTGCTGATGCTTAAGATCTGATCTTCCCCATAATGTTTAAGGATTCTATTTCCATTACAGCCGTTCCTAAAGTAATATCTGGACTACAGAGAAGAGCAACCACAGAGCTCTTCAGGGAAGATGGAATTAGTCTTACAAATTTATTCCTTATAGTCCTGGTTAAAGGTGTGCCCTCTGGACATTCCTAAGGCTGGGTGGGCAGGCCTTAAATGTTAAATCCATTCTAGCATTCCTATCTCTTTGACTTCCCTCTTCTACTGTATATCAGGTTAAATCTGGCAACTCAACCTCAGACATGCTAGGCCATCTTTTGGTCCATGTTTCAGTCAGCCACCCAAACTGTTAGAGCCCTTTCTAACCTCTTGAGCTATAGCGTTGAATCCAGAATTTCTGCTTAGTGGGCTCATAACAATAAATTCAGCCTGATCCAACTTTATATTCCTTCCACCATTATCCCATACCCATAGTATCCATTTCCACACATATTCCCCTGATTTCTGTCTATGTAAGTTAGAAAAGTCATACAGTTCTTTTAGAATACAGTATACTTTCTCATGAGTCACACTTTGTATTTTGCCTTTGGGGGCTTGTTGTGATTTTAGTCTAGTAATAGGTCTCTAAGAGAAGAGGGGTGGTGGGGGTGGTTTAAGGAGAAGGATTAGAAATGTCTTGCAAGCTACTGATCTCAGGGAATTCCTTGGCATTTTCATCTGATAAGACATGATTAATCTCTTTAGGCAGGGGTTTGAAGGCAAATTACTCAGGGCAATGTGGAGGTTGGGCAGTGTATGATGGAGTTTGACTGGAACCTTCTACAGGGTTGGGAGGAGGTCTGGACTCCCTGGGGCAGGCTGAAGGCTGAGTAATACAAGGTTGACAATATGTAGTCTCCACAAGGCAGGCCATCACATGTTTATCTGGCAAAGTCTCAGTAGAATTTAGGGTCCAATGTCCCCACTGATATCCTCATCATCCCATATGTCTCCATTCCAATTCTTCAGGGTTCCACTCCTTTCTAATCAATGCCTTCACTTTAACAGCAGACACCCTGCAAGGCTGAGATTTTCGTTTCCTTTGTAACTCCGCTACTCATACAATGAGACTCTGGGTCTGGTTTTCTGAGATATCAAGTCTGTGGCTGCATGAAACAAGACTTTTTTTCAGAGCACACATAGAAACTTTCACAGCATTCATGGAGCGTTTCAGTGCAAATTTGAAGCCTTTAGCTCATGCCTTTCATTTATAACTGTATCCATAGTATCCAACATCATTGTACCTTTTGATTTCACAAAATTCTGTTAAGGTGTTAAAAAACTAACCCAGATCCTTGCCTCTTATAAGCATGGAAGTAGGGGAATCCAGTGATGATATTTTACCTATCTCCATTGCCAACTCACGCCATGGACTGTTAGTGGCCTCTCGATTATGGGAAAGGGAGTCATTAGTAACTTTTAGTTCAATTAGAGTAGAGAGTCAATTACAAAACTCCCAGCACCACTTCAGAAATCCCGTGTTTAAGATTCTGGTCCTCAAGAACCACTCCTGGTACCAAGCTGTATTAGTAAGGGTTCTCTAGAGAAACAGAATCAACAGGAAACATCTGTAAATAGTGCAAGATTTTATAAAATTGTCTCACGTGACTGTGGGTATGTACAAGTCCAAATTCTGCAGGCAGGCTGCAAACCAGGGACTCTGATGAAGGTCCTTGATGAGTTCCCAGAAGATGCTGGCTGTCCAAAATCCAGCTGGAATATTCTCTCTGAATGTTGAAATCACTTCCCCTTTTAAGGCATTCAACTGATTGGATAAAATGTCACTCATTGCTGACGGCAATCTCCTTGGTTGATTGTTGATGTAACCAGCCATCTATGCAATAAACACACTGGTAACTAAAGTCCATAAATGTCCTTGTATTACAGTTTAGCTCAATGCTTGCTTGACCAAACAACTGAGCACAATTACCTGGCCAAGTTGACACATTAGCCTAACCATCACAGGGACCAAATTAATTTTTCTTAATATTCCCATTTATTAATATTTTCTTAATTGCCTAAGAAATTTCTTTCAGCTGTTTATGAAAAAAATTGGTTTACTCGCAAAATATTTAATGCACATAACTCTAAATAGGGTGCCTTTTAATTTTCTCATTGCTAAAGCAAACATCATGTAATAAGTTGGCCTAAACAACAGGAATTTTTGGCTCTTGGTTTGAAGCTAGGAGAAGTCCAAAACTGAGGCTTCAGTAAAGTGATGCTTTCTTTCTCAAAATTGGTGATCTGGGACTGCTTGCCAGTGATTCTTGGTCCTTGGCTTTTCTGTCACATGGCATCTTCTTTCTCTTTCAGTTCCTGTTAACTTTTGATTTCTTGCTTCTTTGGCTTTCTTTCTATGTGTCTGAATTTCATTTTGCTTTTAAAGGACTCCAGTAATAGCATTAAGACTCATCCTAATTGAGTAGAGTTACCTTTAACTGAAGAAACTTCATCAAAAGGTCCTGCTTATCATGGGCTCACAGCCACAAGAATGGATTAAGTTTCAGAACATGTTTTTCTGGGTACATAGCTGCAAACCACCACAGTGCTCTTAATTTTTAACTTCTTAGAAATAATTTTAAAGAGAGAAAATAATACAAAATTATTTCAATGTGCACTTGAAGAGAGAAAACTGGGATTAAAGAAAAAAAGCAGGGTAACGGATGTGGCTCAAGCAATTGGGCTCCCAACTACCATATAGGAGGTCCAGGGTTCGATACCTGGGGCCTCCTGGTGAAAGGCAAGCTGGCCTTAGCAGCGAGCTGGCCCACACGGAGTGCTGGCCTGTGCAGGAGAGCTGGCCCGTGCGGAGAGCTGGCGCAGCAAGATGATACAACAAAAAGAGACACAGAGGAGAGACAATAAGAGATGCAGCAGACCAGGGGGCTGAGGTGGTGCAAGAGATTGAGTGCCTCTCTCCCACTTGGGAAGGTCCCAGGATCAGTTCCTGGTGCCGCCTAAAGAGAAGACAAGCAGACACAGAAGAACACACAGAGAGCAGGCAGCGAGAGCAAAA